>CAXKVY010010047.1:0-13926 GCA_964058915.1 Tetropium fuscum
AGTGATTAAATATAAACAATTTCTGCAGAGTAATTTTAAAATCAATAATTAGTGATGAAATGTTATTGGCTGGAGAGGAAGTGTTTATTTAGTAGTAGGGAAGGTAAACAGGAAATAAAGTTTTGTTCAAAAACTCGGCTTCCTTCCCTACGAATAAATAACTCTAACATTTACAAGCACGGCACTAATACGGTAGCCACGTGAAACATTATCTCTTAAAATTTCATAATATGGCGTAAAAAAACAGTAAATGTTAAAAAGATTGTACGTAGTAATAATAGTAGAAGTTATATGAACAATTTAAAGTATAAAATTGGGACATTTGTAAAGTAATATATAGTAATATGCGTAAGAAAATACGTGTCTAGCATGTGCTAGATATATAACAAGTACAACAGGATCAAAGATACATTTGCAAGCGTGCAAAGAATAAGTACCAAGTCAATATCAACATAGCAGAATGTTATTCTCATATAAAAAAGGAGGATAATTTCTGCACGTTGTGTTTAAAGTATGTTGTCTATTCATCGAGAACGAGGAAGTATGAGATTGCAATTGCAGCATTCCACCAACAGAGGGCCATATTTTGAGGTGGAAGTATCGTTCGTGGGTGCGAGTGTTATTTAATTTTTTTGTGCCAAATACCAAAGAGAAAACGTATAACAAAGTAATAACAATACACCATTTCCGTCATATATTCTGACTATTTCATTTGAAGTAATTTATTTAATAGCCCAGGATTATATATATATATATATATATATATATATATATATATATATATATATATATATATATATATATATATATATATATATATATATATATATATATATATATATATATATATATATATATATATATATATATATATATATATATATATATATATATATATATATATATATATATATATATATATATATATATATATATATATATATATATATATATATATATATATATATATATATATATATATATATATATATATATATATTGTGAAAAGTTATTGAGTTGGTAGCATTTCATTACATAGAAATAAGCAAATAGACGAATAAGAAGGAAAACACACTTACCAGTGCTATATCTGGACACACATACGGAAATGAACCACTATACACACGAAAACGAACCGTAATACTGTTATTTGATGATGGGTGACCGTAATACTGTTATTTGATGATTCTTTGCCTTTTAATTTATAACGTATTTTTTTTATTCATTTATTAATACACACTGTTCATTTTAAAACTTACTATCCCCTGTAATTGAAAAATCTCAAAATATTTGAGAAATCGCCGGGACACGTCGTTTTTTATTATAAGGGCGAACATTTATGAGAGTCAAGGGGTCTTGATATATTTATCCCCCTAACCGCTAACAGCCCATATTTTAAAACCTTAAATGGACTTAAGTACCCCACTGTTTATACATCATTTGAAATCCCTTTTAATGACGAATGCAGCAGTACATAATTTTTGGAAATTGCTTGAGATTTTACAACTGCACAATTTATTAATTACATAATTTTACGCAAAATTGTTAATATTATCATATTTCCTGACAGGTAGATAGAAAGAAGGGAATCGATAGAGTGGCCTGCTAGATCTCTTGATCTCAGTCTAAATGACATTTAACTATGGGGGTACCTCAAATCAGTAATTTACAAAACCCCGCTACTAGACCTTTAAGATCTACAAAATCGTATAACAGCTACAGGGATATCAGGCAAGAAACTTTTGAAAATGTTCGCAAGGATTTTAGCAACGTATTTATTATTGTACGAAAAGAAATGGTAAACACTTTGAACACTTAATAAATTAACATACATTTATTAGCTAGTTACTGCTATTGATTTTATATTTTTTTTAAATGTTTTTATTTAATTTTGTAAAATCTTAACCAATTTCCAAAAATGATGCACTTCTAATTGGCCATGAAAAGGTCTTTCAAATGATGTATAACACGTGGGGTAGTTATATAAAAAAAAATAAAATTGGGGTTGCTGGGGGTTAGGGGGATGAATATATGAAGACCCATGGACTGTCAAAAATGTCTCCCCTAAAATCGATGTGATCCGGCGAATTCTCAAATATTTTGCGTTTTTCGATTACACGGGGTGGTAAGTTTTATTGTTCAATTTGAATAATTTTTCAAAATCTTAACCGAATTCCAAAACTGATGCACTGCTGTATTCGCAATGAAAATGGCTTTCAAATGATCTGTAGCTCGAGGGGTTCCATTTAATATTAGAAAAATTTAAAGTTGCTAGGGGTTAAGGGGATAAACATATCAAGACCCCTTCACTGTCAAAAATGGTCACCTCTAAAATAAAAATTTACCTACGTGTCCCGGCGATTTTTCAAATATTTTGCGGTTTTTCAATTATAGGGGTTGGTAAATTGTTGAAATGGACACAGTGTATACAATCGCCAAAATTTATTTTTCCACAATTTCCCAATAGAAAGCATTTTTTTTCTGACAATCATTCAGTTATATCGGATTTCCGCCAGTCGTAAACGTTCCCTCATGCTGTCTGGTGTGGTAACATGCATTATCCAATATAATTATAGATCCTGGATGAATAAGATCCAACATTTTATAAAACATATTCTACGAATGTACAAAATTATTAGCATTTCATTTCCATTACATACAAAAAGATAGTAGCGCCCATGACCGCTTCTGATTATAGGGTTGTATTCCTCTCTTACATTTTCGAATATACTATAGTAGTTAGATACATAATATTCAGAATTATTATAATGCTTCAATTTCGTTTACATGTTCTTTCTGGTGTGTAATTTTTTTGCGTATTCCGCCAACTGAAAAAAAATTAAATAATAAAATTTTGATCATTCAATGGTCGAAAGCTTTTTGAATACAAATGTCTCGCAACTGAAAGCAAACAAATTGAAATACACGAACGACGTTTGGAAAAGTATTCCATTTTGAGATGAATAATACCACAAAATCACAACATGTTGATAGAACTCATCTGTTAATTGAAAATATGTAGCTTTTATGCACACAAAAAAAACAAAAATATTTTTTTTTCTGATCCATTGGGCACAAAGTTAACAGATTAGAAGGTTTCAATGAGAATGCACCGAGTCAAACTTTCTGCTGCAGTAAGTGCATGTGTATACAAACAGATTCACGTCTATTGAGAGCCGTTTTTTCCAGGAACCCGTCTACGGGCAGTAAGCTCCTAATATAAATGCTTAGACAAATACTTTTAGCGGTTTAGAAGCAGCGCAAGAGCACAGTGGTCAACCGTTGTGTACCCAGCCACCATCGCTGTTTATTTTTGACATTCCTTCCTCTCCACAACCACTACTCACTATAAATATTATTTGTATTAGTTGCTAGCACACGGCCGGTCGCAGTGAGGTCACTGAAATAAAACACAATTTATTGTGTTTAATTTCACTGGGAATACCTAACGAAAGGCTACACTTGTAACAGAATATACTTATGAGGAACAGCTCGTAATTTCTACTGTTGCACGAACAAAATAAAGTTGGATTTTTAAGAGCTCTGTGGCTTTGTACAGTGCCGTTCAATTGAAAGTTATGAGAAATTTTGGAAATGTTCCCATTGTGAAGCAGGCTTTTGTAAACAGATCACATTCAAAATTATTTTAGGTTGAAGTATTTGTCAGTTATAGGGTGACAGCATTTTATATACAGTATTTATTAAGGGAAATCTATATGGTAAGGACGTCTCTTATAAAAACATCCATTAAATTAACAAACTAACTGAGAGCTTAAAAAAATTACTATGAATTAATATTTGGTCCAAGCACCATTCGCGTTTATAACTTTTTGAAGCCTATTTCTCATAGACAATATTAGTGTCCTGGTGTATTCCTCGCCAATATTTTCCCAGGCATTTTCAATCGCCAACCACAGTTCTTCTACGTTCGCTGATCGGCGAAATTTCTGCGATACATGTCTTTTTCCATTTGTGCCCATACATTTTCTATCGGATTTAAATCCTGCGACTTAGAGGGCCAAGGCAGAGTGTTAATATGGTTTGTATTCAGCCATTCAGTAACAACTCGTGATTTGTGAATAGAGGAATTATCCTGAAATATAAATTTAATTGAAATATGGAAAAAGGAAAGAGGAAATAAAAATATTTTCCTGCTGGAAAGTGAAGTTCTCGGGATATAAAATGGAAACGGAAGGTAACATAACATATTCCAAAATGCGAGCGTAGCTTTGACCAGTAAGACACTCTCTGATTCTCCAAGTAACACCTGCTCCTTGGCAACATATCCATGCCCACACGTTGGTAGAGAAGCGACCACTACGAGCTGTAGGATTTATATAGCGCTCTTCATATCGGCAATTTCTTGGGCGGTATACACGCACAGAGCCATCATAGCAGGATTGAAAAACTTTTTCGTCTGAAAAAATTCTGTTGTCCCAAAAGTCCTGTGGCACACCGACAAATTGGTTGGCAAAGTTTAACCTCTGCTCCTTATGCCGTGGCAACAGAGCAACTTTCTAACAAAAGGATTCTGTCGGAGGTGGTCAAGGACGAGTTCGTCTTCCTCCATAGTACTGAATTTCTGACGGCCCCCTCTATGGACGCACTCAACAGTTCCTTCTGCATTCCATTTTTGCTTAATTTTATATTTTTAATTTTGTAAATGCAACCTTTACTCACATTCAAAGTATCTGCAACTGCTTGCATTGACCATCCGTTCTGCAGTAACATCACAGCTCTCATTTTTTGCGGTTCAGTTAAGCGCGGCATAATAATAATAATAATAATTATAAGGAAAACATCAAAATATAGAATAATTATTAGTAAACTGACAAATAAAATTGACAATCAAGTTTTGATTACCTGAAAGCCTGTTTCACATTAATTAAAAAAATCGTTTACTTTCAATTGAACGGCACTGTACACCAAGTTAGTATAATGGCTTCTAATTTCAAACGTTTTTCGTACAAATCAGTCCTCCTTAATTTCTGGGTAATACCATCAGCTCTTATTATGGACAGATAAAGAAAATAAAAATAATCTCCGAATTAAAACAGTCGAGGCAAACTTCTTCACCCTCCGGCTTTATAAGTAAAGCCATTTTATGTTTCAAATATCATCATTGTTCTCATCATCAATAGATGATAAGAACGCAGTTTGTTCCTCTACCAATTAATTGACTGCAATAAATAATAGAAATCTGATTCGGACTGAAATAAAAATATGCTAATCAGTATCGTCAACCCTAAAATATGTACCTATAATTTATTTTTTTATATTGGGTATTCATTTTTTACCTCATAAATTCAAGGATTTTCCAGACGCCAAGATCTATTACAAATATTTATTAAAATGTGTCACTCAATAAGAAGAAATATCTAAGGTTAAAACAAATATATGTTTCGGTCATATAGGTACTCCATGTACAGCGATGGATGTTGTGCTTGTACGAAGTCCTAAAATAAGCATTGTATCATGAATGACAGGCAAACCATTCAAAAGGAACACCTTATTAATTAACATATCCCACTGCATTAATTATAGTTTGTGTGTACCTATACGTAAACTATTGGCTAATATTTAACAAATAAAACACATGCTCCCAATTTTACGTGAACTGAAATAGCTGCCAGCACATTTTTTAATAAATATACTCTCCCTTGCATTTTGTACTGATAATTCATAAATATGGTTCATATTTAATAATAAATAAATAAATTAACTTAAAAATTAATACATTTTTTATTTCTGGAATAATTTAAAGCGACCTTATAGATTTTTTATTCATTTTCAAGCGCCAAATTACGCTTTCTCAATTATTCTATTAGTCTCAATCCTCCACAGATGTTTTGTTTAAAAACAGTTCGAGATGAAACTCGGGCTTTAAATGCCTCCAATGCAACCGCGAAGTAAAAAGATTCAGAATTTTTTTTACTGCTTATCCACAGACAATGGTCTGTGGATTTCATGCAATAAGAACCACAAATCATATTGATTGTTTGCATTTTTTGGGATGTTCAATCTATGATGAACGGCTTGGAGGCACAAATCAGTGTAAAACAAAATGTCAGGATATATTAATTTTAATTTACCACTTTGATAAGAAATATACATATCTCATGTCTTGCCGATAACATTGATTTTTTATGATACCATGGACAAAGCAATAGTAGTAGTACAGCAATAGTAGTGTCTCAACCTATGGACGTCTCTGCTGCGACATTTGTAGAGAATAAGTTAAAATGCACTGAAATCTGCGTATTTAAGCTGATGATGTCACTGTCACCTATAAAGAATCTGTGAATCAGACAGAAGAAGAGGAAGCAAATACTGATTATGATACAAGCAGTGAGCAAGAACAGACAAATATAGAATATATAAATATAGAACATCTATGTTTACATATAACTTTATATATTTAATTCTTTTGTAGCCAATTTATGGCAAACTTTTTTTATATATTAACTAAATATTGTCAGATCTACACATAGATATACAAGAACACATCGCGCTAACCACACTGAAAACTAAATTACAAAACTCTGTGCTCATCATAATCTTCTGTTTCATATAATATATGAGATAAAGGGCCACTGACAAATAGTTTGAATTTGTAACGCAGTGGCTCCTTACATTTTTACAATTTTGTTGTTCTAATTTTGCTAGTTGTCGATCTAGATAAGAACTATACAAGGACTATGATGCTTCATAATTATTTTAGAAGAACTTGTACTCTGTTTTGCGTTCTCGATATATATGTATGGAATTAAGTTTATTCCAATCAGCGTGTTTGAAGTCAACATTGTTATTAGTAGTTTATTCTGTCGGTGTTTGTCAAAATATACTTAATACTCTGCTTTAATACTATGCACTTAATATTATTTATTCATATGTAACAAAAATAGTTATCATATAAAAGTCCATTAATACCTATATCTATCCCAACATATACCTAACTATACTCTAGCTACTATTCTATCTATATACTCTTAGCTACTTGTGTAAGTATATAACATACATAAAATATAATAATAATGACATTATTAAACAAATAGTTTAAAAGCCAAAGAATTATATAAACGTTAAAAAAGTTGTTTGGTAGCGTTAAAAGCTGTTGAGTAAAATCAGGTTATTTTTGCTTTTATCACTATGACCATTTTGGTACTAATTTGTTAGTTTAGTATATAATAATGTCGATATATACTGGCATGACAATAAGTTGACCGAATGCAAATTAAAAAGATTTTAATATTACAGTGATCTTATTTTTATAAGGTTTTTGTTTTCCAAATTCCAGTCTGCAAGCTTAAACAATATTAAAGCAAAAAAGTATAAGGATTTTAGTATAAAGTGTTACAATTATAAAGGAGAGTTTGGCAATGATTTTTTTTCTTTGTAGGTCAAAATGAATGTCATTTATTTCCATCTAAAAGATTTTAGATTTCTAAAATTAAAAATGGCAAAATAGGTATTATACCATAACGCAATTAAAAAGGCAATTAAAACTATTACAGTCGTGATAATAAATACATCACAAAAATTAGACATCCCCTAGAGTCAAAGCTGTGGGGAAGGGGGTTTACATATTGAAGAAAAATGCAGACAAACGTCTACTTCCCCCCAACATTGCCATTTGTTGTGCTGGGGATCGAACCCATTAACATGGTGGTCTTTAAACTACACGTATTTGTCACACTACGTCTTAGCTCGCTGAGCTATCGTGCTTATATGATAATGTACACGATATTGATATCTTTTACACCTACACAAAAATATACTTGGGTGCCTAATACCTATGAGAAAATGTAGATATTGAGGGGACTATATAGAAAATTAATAGTAAGTACGTATAAAAAACCAACAGAATTTCCCACAAATACCGTAAAATGCACTTTTCTCCTATATTATCCTATTTATTTTTAACTTTTATTCCAGATCTTTCGATTTATTCAAATAACATTCCCAGCAGAATAAAACGTTAAACATAACCTCACTATTTAGCTTTAATTACCTATTCCTTTTTTAAAATAAAGTACGCGTAAACTTATAAATAATAAATCATCCCATTACACAGTCAAATATATTAACAGCTGTGTTACACATCTATAATATTTCACAATTTCTTTTCGCGTTCCAAATAAACAAAATTTGTGAGAGAACATATCGAACGATTTGCGATCTAAACTAGACATCTTCCAAATTTATTTAATTTAAATTCCTGAAAGACAAATTCGCGCATGTGCTATTGAGACGGCCTGGTATGTGATTTGCCTCTTTGCCTCTTTGTAAGATTGATATCATAGCAGTTTTACTTGGGGCACTTTGATGGGTGTTGATTCATCAAACAAAATGTCTCTGCAAGAGAGAGGAGCAGAGCGTCGCAGGCGTTCAGCTGATTTGGTCCGCCTCATAGCTGAATCTTGTCGATATCCATCAAAAACCACAACTACGTTTTTACCAAAGTGGTTGAGAACGTAGGGCAGCTACGTATACCGCCACAATGGCTCTGACTGGATTATTTCGATGCCAGATCGTCTTTTGTAGGAGGTAACCACCATCGACCACTGTTAACGTTCTGTTTTCTGGGATGATGTTTTTAGAACGTTAACAGGACAACGGATTTCTGAACAAGGACAACGGATATGGTGCTAGCTCATACGCAAAATGCTACTTCAATTGTTCATCTGTTGATGACTTTTACCCAGGCCCATTAGTTTAGCCGGTACGTGTCTTGGAAAATGACCCTACCAATAAATGTTCATTTTTTGAAAAAAATGCCCATCTTTTACGGGCTGTATTTCCGCAACCAATCGACATAGAGAGCTCGGACTAGGCTTAAATTGTTTAGTTTGCTTTACCAAAGTATAAGTGAAGATATACGAAAAACGCTTCCTTAAGGTAGTTTTTTCGAGAAAACTAAAACTGGCATCAGAATTTTGCAGTTTTTTGAGCAACATGAGAGTAGCACAGGGTTTTCGGGATTGCAAATCTGGGTATAAACTACTCTCAGGGGTTCTAATGACATAAAAAATCGAAGATACATGCGCGTTTGCGAAGTTAGCCTTTTTTGTATCGATTTTGACTGGCGCATATTATAATTAATTGACCTGGTTAAGGTATCGGGGAGGGTGATGGCAAGCAATATTTTCGTATTCTGTATGGTATACACAAGTCCTTGATGCTACGACTATAGAAAATGTGATTACCCCACAGTTGAGACTTTATATATGTTTACTTTATGCCCAGTCGGACAAGTTCCTACATAAGGAAATTCTCTTTTTTTTGGTTCCTCTTCAAACTCATTAATTTGATGCGAGAAAAATATTAACCACCTAAATATAATCTTTTCTTTTAATCGCTTAAGTTTTTTTCTAAAAAAAAAATTAAAATATTTTGTTGGGCAAGTTTATTCGGTTATGTGACGCGTCGGAAAAGTTATGACATGGAAAACAAGGAATAGTTATGATGTCATAAAATTTTTCTGACCTCACAGCTGAGTTTTTCACGATCGTTTAATAGAAATATTTAAAATCAAGTAGGAATATTGTCCGAAAAAAAGAATCAGGAAATTCCGTAGTCGTGCTACCAAAAAATTTCTTATGTAAGCAGTTGTACGATTGGACTTTTTTCATTTTAAATGTCACTGTGCCATCCCTTAATGTTGAGCGATTTGGTTAAAAATCGACGTGCATTACTTTTAGGTATATATTCACATTCGTGAATCATCGGCATTTGCAAATTGCAATTTTCATATTTTTCACTCCAGGCTAATGTTCATGTTATAATTATTTTTTAATTTGTCCATACTTTTATATGATTGGATTATGGATGTATATATATATATATATATATATATATATATATATATATATATATATATATATATATATATATATATATATATATATATATATATATATATATATATATATATATATATATATATATATATATATATATATATATATATATATATATATATATATATATATATATATATATATATATATATATATATATATATATATATATATATATATATATATATATATATATATATATATATATATATATATATTTTGTGAAGAGTAATCTTGGGTTTGTAGCATTTCATTACATAGAAATAAGCAAATAGACGAATAAGAAAGAAAACACACTTACCAGTGCTATATCTGGACACACATACGGAAATGAACCACTATACACACGAAAACGAACCACTTAGAAGTTGTACAAGTTCTTTCACCTTTCTTGAGGATATTCAGAGCAGTATGTAATTTTTTGAATTTCTATGTAATGAAATGCTACAAACCCAAGATTACTTTTCACAAAATAAATATGAATAGCAAAGAATTTCAAAGCTAATATATATATATATATATATATATATATATATATATATATATATATATATATATATATATATATATATATATATATATATATATATATATATATATATATATATATATATATATATATATATATATATATATATATATATATCAATTTAACACATTTATTTATGACAAATTCCATAATTACTATGACATAGATATAGGTATATAATCAAATTATAATATTGTTATATGGTGGATAAGAGAAAATGATAATAAATAAACTGTTATAAAAAAATTCTATCCGCTACTTAACCTAATATAAAATTATTGACATTTATGACATTTGTAGAATTTTGGGATATTAAATCCGAATTGGTTTCACTAAAAATCTTATATCTATGAGCTCTATTTAAATTGTTCTTTTATTAAGGTTAGTAATTGATAAAATTAGAAAAATTGTTCAAAATTTTGATATCTCATTTTATAGTCATGACTTATATTCGGATATGTTAGGATAGCAAACGTACTAGAATACAAAATTTCTTACATATCATATGTAAGGTACCTTAATTTTGTCTAATATTACTTCTTAACGCTTTTATTTTCACACCTGCTGTGGTCCATCTAATTTTGATTAAATTTCAGCATGCCCCAATTATATGCATGGCTTCCATGCAACTCAATAAATCCTTTAATACTGTTCTCCCGTTATTTCTCTCTACAAAGTGCTTCCAAATTTATATCTCCTATCTCCGTTTCTTATTTTCTCCCCTGGCCTTTGCCTTTTTCCTCTAAATTATTATTTTTCTTCCTTGGTTTCCACCCTTTTTGTTTTCGTGCTCTCTTGATTAATTTGTAGCATGAAGTCTATGCCATGTCCGATTTTCTATACTAATGGCTATGCCATGCACACTTTCTCACTTTAGTTATCGGGTTTATTTATGTTTAGCATCTTTACACCTTCACTATGTCTACTATACACTATACCTACTATACCTACAGTTTACATTCCTACTTCAAAATCTCAACGGTGAGGTAATCGCAAATTTTTTAGTCGTGGGCTCGTATTTAATGTATATTTGGTATATTCTGTAATGTATATTGGGCTTTGACAAAATTCTGTAAAATAATTTTTTTACTTTGACATTCTAGCACATGATTTTGCTCACTTTTTTTGATAACTTATTATAGTGCCAAAATATTAACTATTTTTTGCAGGGCTATTATAAGCTGCTTCTTTATTTTCCGTTGATTTATAAATTTTCACTTAAATTTATTTGTCATTAAATAAAGAAACATATCATAGTTCACAATAATTTTATTTTCTATGACAATAGTCTACGACAATATCTGACAATTCAGATAAAGTCCATAATGAGGTTGATATCTATCACCTCTCGTTTTGTATGCCTTGTGCTTATAAAATTCCTGCTTCAAGTACCATAAGAAAGTAGAAAACCCAACGTTTCCTTCATAATAAACGTCAATATTTAACGTCAATATAATAACGACAACAAACGCGAATTTTGGTGCATTCTCGCACGTTCTCAATTATTGCATCAGTAATGAAGTACATGACACAAATCTCGATATGGGAAAATTGTACAGTGTCACGGCCAGTGACTAGGTACTCGTGGCTGTTTAATAGGATATAAACACGAAATAAAAATTGACAAACCAAGAATTACAAAAAATAGCAAAGCGCAAGGACGCATACAGCATATAATTCAGAAGATATTCATATCACTTCATCACACTACATTGTTATAATTTCTTTTCTGAGCGGATTAAATAACTTCCACAAGTGTCTTTTTACGGAACATTGTAAATATAATACTAATATTATTAAGGCATTTAGATCCCTTTCCAACCCTTTGGGTTTCGCCCATGGATGAAACCATCCACCTACGACTGACCCGAGGTCACCTGAGTTACGCCACTTTCGGCATTGGCGCTTTTGATCAAGCACAATGTTGGACGGCCTGTCCAACACAGCCTGTTAAAAATACCTGTGGAATCGTTGCTTTCTGCCATTAATTTGGCTTGTAGGGCACGCTTCGATTACCAAGACGATAGTCGTAAAAACAGGTCCAATTTGAGCTGTCATTTTCCAGTAATAGTTTAGTGTATAAACGCAGCACGAGATCTCGTGAGATTATGTGGCAATTAGGGTAAATGAGCAACATGGTTTTATTAAAAGGTTTACAATATATATATTTATATATATATATATATATATATATATATATATATATATATATATATATATATATATATATATATATATATATATATATATATATATATATATATATATATATATATATATATATATATATATATATTTTTTTTTTTTTGGAGGGTTTATCTTGGGATAGTCGCAATAAAACGACTGATTATATTACTTGACGTTTCGGTCCCTTTTTTGGGCCTTTTTCAAAAGAGTATTTTATTTATGACATATTTGACATAGGCAAAAATGACAGTTTTAATTAATTTTTAAGGTTACTAGACGGTTCGATTAGTATCATAGGGAAGAACAGTTAAGAAACTATACGAACTTAGGCTATTTTATATTTCCTTATTATTCTAATTTTGGTTATGTTAATATTATGTAGATGTATATTTATAGTAAGTAGGTACGTATGTACGTATATAAGTTTGTATATAGAGATAATGTTTTTTGTTAATTTATTTAATACTTTTATATTAACAAATTGTAGATTGTAGAAAGATGATCTGTATCTTTCTTGTTATTACATGCATTAGGATTTTTTTGATTATAAATTGATTCCATAATTAGGCGTGTTTTATAATTTTGTTCTTTATTAATAACTTATTTTCTTAGTATTTTCGTAGTTAAATTGATGACCTGTTTCATTAGAATGTTTTTTTAGAGCTGTAATATTAGCTGAATATTTGTGACCTTTTAAACGTTCTTCAAGGAGTTGCATTGTTTGACCAATGGAGACTTCATCACATTGTTTACATGGAATTTCATATATACAGTGTGTAGTTTTTTCAAGTGGATTTTTGTCTTTTAATGTTGTGTAAAGGAATTTTAAGTTGTTTGTATTTTTGTGTGCTGTGTGAATATCATATGTTTTTAAAATGTTTTAAATATTTTCTGAAAGTTGTGGTATATATGGTAAGGCAATATATGTTTTACGAGTATTAGTTATATTGATTAGAGGTGGTGGAGCATTGTAGTATTTGTGAATTCGGTTTTTGAAAATTTTGTTGATTAGAGAAAATGGTTATTATTTATTAAGGTTATTACGAGTAGTTATTATTTATTAAAACGAGTTTTGCTTTTTCTATGCATTCTTTTCTAAAAATGATTGACGTTAGTATTATTGATCTGTCTGTAATATCATTTATTACAGTTTTCTTTATGGTTGTGAGGGTTTCTTGAGTAGAAATTGGTATATCTACCAGACCATGTTGTTTTTGTATTCCATTTTGTTAATATTTCAGTTTTATTATTTATAAGAGTTAAGTCTAAGAAATTTATTGTATTTTCTGATTCGTTTTCAATAATTGTAAATTGTATTTTTGAATGGTAACTATTAAATTTATTTAGGAC
>CAXKVY010010048.1:0-16434 GCA_964058915.1 Tetropium fuscum
TTTAAAATCAATAATTAGTGATGAAATGTTATTGGCTGGAGAGGAAGTGTTTATTTAGTAGTAGGGAAGGTAAACAGGAAATAAAGTTTTGTTCAAAAACTCGGCTTCCTTCCCTACGAATAAATAACTCTAACATTTACAAGCACGGCACTAATACGGTAGCCACGTGAAACATTATCTCTTAAAATTTCATAATATGGCGTAAAAAAACAGTAAATGTTAAAAAGATTGTACGTAGTAATAATAGTAGAAGTTATATGAACAATTTAAAGTATAAAATTGGGACATTTGTAAAGTAATATATAGTAATATGCGTAAGAAAATACGTGTCTAGCATGTGCTAGATATATAACAAGTACAACAGGATCAAAGATACATTTGCAAGCGTGCAAAGAATAAGTACCAAGTCAATATCAACATAGCAGAATGTTATTCTCATATAAAAAAGGAGGATAATTTCTGCACGTTGTGTTTAAAGTATGTTGTCTATTCATCGAGAACGAGGAAGTATGAGATTGCAATTGCAGCATTCCACCAACAGAGGGCCATATTTTGAGGTGGAAGTATCGTTCGTGGGTGCGAGTGTTATTTAATTTTTTTGTGCCAAATACCAAAGAGAAAACGTATAACAAAGTAATAACAATACACCATTTCCGTCATATATTCTGACTATTTCATTTGAAGTAATTTATTTAATAGCCCAGGATTATATATATATATATATATATATATATATATATATATATATATATATATATATATATATATATATATATATATATATATATATATATATATATATATATATATATATATATATATATATATATATATATATATATATATATATATATATATATATATATATATATATATATATATATATATATATATATATATATATATATATATATATATATATATATATATATATATATATATATATATATATATATATATATATTGTGAAAAGTTATTGAGTTGGTAGCATTTCATTACATAGAAATAAGCAAATAGACGAATAAGAAGGAAAACACACTTACCAGTGCTATATCTGGACACACATACGGAAATGAACCACTATACACACGAAAACGAACCGTAATACTGTTATTTGATGATGGGTGACCGTAATACTGTTATTTGATGATTCTTTGCCTTTTAATTTATAACGTATTTTTTTTATTCATTTATTAATACACACTGTTCATTTTAAAACTTACTATCCCCTGTAATTGAAAAATCTCAAAATATTTGAGAAATCGCCGGGACACGTCGTTTTTTATTATAAGGGCGAACATTTATGAGAGTCAAGGGGTCTTGATATATTTATCCCCCTAACCGCTAACAGCCCATATTTTAAAACCTTAAATGGACTTAAGTACCCCACTGTTTATACATCATTTGAAATCCCTTTTAATGACGAATGCAGCAGTACATAATTTTTGGAAATTGCTTGAGATTTTACAACTGCACAATTTATTAATTACATAATTTTACGCAAAATTGTTAATATTATCATATTTCCTGACAGGTAGATAGAAAGAAGGGAATCGATAGAGTGGCCTGCTAGATCTCTTGATCTCAGTCTAAATGACATTTAACTATGGGGGTACCTCAAATCAGTAATTTACAAAACCCCGCTACTAGACCTTTAAGATCTACAAAATCGTATAACAGCTACAGGGATATCAGGCAAGAAACTTTTGAAAATGTTCGCAAGGATTTTAGCAACGTATTTATTATTGTACGAAAAGAAATGGTAAACACTTTGAACACTTAATAAATTAACATACATTTATTAGCTAGTTACTGCTATTGATTTTATATTTTTTTTAAATGTTTTTATTTAATTTTGTAAAATCTTAACCAATTTCCAAAAATGATGCACTTCTAATTGGCCATGAAAAGGTCTTTCAAATGATGTATAACACGTGGGGTAGTTATATAAAAAAAAATAAAATTGGGGTTGCTGGGGGTTAGGGGGATGAATATATGAAGACCCATGGACTGTCAAAAATGTCTCCCCTAAAATCGATGTGATCCGGCGAATTCTCAAATATTTTGCGTTTTTCGATTACACGGGGTGGTAAGTTTTATTGTTCAATTTGAATAATTTTTCAAAATCTTAACCGAATTCCAAAACTGATGCACTGCTGTATTCGCAATGAAAATGGCTTTCAAATGATCTGTAGCTCGAGGGGTTCCATTTAATATTAGAAAAATTTAAAGTTGCTAGGGGTTAAGGGGATAAACATATCAAGACCCCTTCACTGTCAAAAATGGTCACCTCTAAAATAAAAATTTACCTACGTGTCCCGGCGATTTTTCAAATATTTTGCGGTTTTTCAATTATAGGGGTTGGTAAATTGTTGAAATGGACACAGTGTATACAATCGCCAAAATTTATTTTTCCACAATTTCCCAATAGAAAGCATTTTTTTTCTGACAATCATTCAGTTATATCGGATTTCCGCCAGTCGTAAACGTTCCCTCATGCTGTCTGGTGTGGTAACATGCATTATCCAATATAATTATAGATCCTGGATGAATAAGATCCAACATTTTATAAAACATATTCTACGAATGTACAAAATTATTAGCATTTCATTTCCATTACATACAAAAAGATAGTAGCGCCCATGACCGCTTCTGATTATAGGGTTGTATTCCTCTCTTACATTTTCGAATATACTATAGTAGTTAGATACATAATATTCAGAATTATTATAATGCTTCAATTTCGTTTACATGTTCTTTCTGGTGTGTAATTTTTTTGCGTATTCCGCCAACTGAAAAAAAATTAAATAATAAAATTTTGATCATTCAATGGTCGAAAGCTTTTTGAATACAAATGTCTCGCAACTGAAAGCAAACAAATTGAAATACACGAACGACGTTTGGAAAAGTATTCCATTTTGAGATGAATAATACCACAAAATCACAACATGTTGATAGAACTCATCTGTTAATTGAAAATATGTAGCTTTTATGCACACAAAAAAAACAAAAATATTTTTTTTTCTGATCCATTGGGCACAAAGTTAACAGATTAGAAGGTTTCAATGAGAATGCACCGAGTCAAACTTTCTGCTGCAGTAAGTGCATGTGTATACAAACAGATTCACGTCTATTGAGAGCCGTTTTTTCCAGGAACCCGTCTACGGGCAGTAAGCTCCTAATATAAATGCTTAGACAAATACTTTTAGCGGTTTAGAAGCAGCGCAAGAGCACAGTGGTCAACCGTTGTGTACCCAGCCACCATCGCTGTTTATTTTTGACATTCCTTCCTCTCCACAACCACTACTCACTATAAATATTATTTGTATTAGTTGCTAGCACACGGCCGGTCGCAGTGAGGTCACTGAAATAAAACACAATTTATTGTGTTTAATTTCACTGGGAATACCTAACGAAAGGCTACACTTGTAACAGAATATACTTATGAGGAACAGCTCGTAATTTCTACTGTTGCACGAACAAAATAAAGTTGGATTTTTAAGAGCTCTGTGGCTTTGTACAGTGCCGTTCAATTGAAAGTTATGAGAAATTTTGGAAATGTTCCCATTGTGAAGCAGGCTTTTGTAAACAGATCACATTCAAAATTATTTTAGGTTGAAGTATTTGTCAGTTATAGGGTGACAGCATTTTATATACAGTATTTATTAAGGGAAATCTATATGGTAAGGACGTCTCTTATAAAAACATCCATTAAATTAACAAACTAACTGAGAGCTTAAAAAAATTACTATGAATTAATATTTGGTCCAAGCACCATTCGCGTTTATAACTTTTTGAAGCCTATTTCTCATAGACAATATTAGTGTCCTGGTGTATTCCTCGCCAATATTTTCCCAGGCATTTTCAATCGCCAACCACAGTTCTTCTACGTTCGCTGATCGGCGAAATTTCTGCGATACATGTCTTTTTCCATTTGTGCCCATACATTTTCTATCGGATTTAAATCCTGCGACTTAGAGGGCCAAGGCAGAGTGTTAATATGGTTTGTATTCAGCCATTCAGTAACAACTCGTGATTTGTGAATAGAGGAATTATCCTGAAATATAAATTTAATTGAAATATGGAAAAAGGAAAGAGGAAATAAAAATATTTTCCTGCTGGAAAGTGAAGTTCTCGGGATATAAAATGGAAACGGAAGGTAACATAACATATTCCAAAATGCGAGCGTAGCTTTGACCAGTAAGACACTCTCTGATTCTCCAAGTAACACCTGCTCCTTGGCAACATATCCATGCCCACACGTTGGTAGAGAAGCGACCACTACGAGCTGTAGGATTTATATAGCGCTCTTCATATCGGCAATTTCTTGGGCGGTATACACGCACAGAGCCATCATAGCAGGATTGAAAAACTTTTTCGTCTGAAAAAATTCTGTTGTCCCAAAAGTCCTGTGGCACACCGACAAATTGGTTGGCAAAGTTTAACCTCTGCTCCTTATGCCGTGGCAACAGAGCAACTTTCTAACAAAAGGATTCTGTCGGAGGTGGTCAAGGACGAGTTCGTCTTCCTCCATAGTACTGAATTTCTGACGGCCCCCTCTATGGACGCACTCAACAGTTCCTTCTGCATTCCATTTTTGCTTAATTTTATATTTTTAATTTTGTAAATGCAACCTTTACTCACATTCAAAGTATCTGCAACTGCTTGCATTGACCATCCGTTCTGCAGTAACATCACAGCTCTCATTTTTTGCGGTTCAGTTAAGCGCGGCATAATAATAATAATAATAATTATAAGGAAAACATCAAAATATAGAATAATTATTAGTAAACTGACAAATAAAATTGACAATCAAGTTTTGATTACCTGAAAGCCTGTTTCACATTAATTAAAAAAATCGTTTACTTTCAATTGAACGGCACTGTACACCAAGTTAGTATAATGGCTTCTAATTTCAAACGTTTTTCGTACAAATCAGTCCTCCTTAATTTCTGGGTAATACCATCAGCTCTTATTATGGACAGATAAAGAAAATAAAAATAATCTCCGAATTAAAACAGTCGAGGCAAACTTCTTCACCCTCCGGCTTTATAAGTAAAGCCATTTTATGTTTCAAATATCATCATTGTTCTCATCATCAATAGATGATAAGAACGCAGTTTGTTCCTCTACCAATTAATTGACTGCAATAAATAATAGAAATCTGATTCGGACTGAAATAAAAATATGCTAATCAGTATCGTCAACCCTAAAATATGTACCTATAATTTATTTTTTTATATTGGGTATTCATTTTTTACCTCATAAATTCAAGGATTTTCCAGACGCCAAGATCTATTACAAATATTTATTAAAATGTGTCACTCAATAAGAAGAAATATCTAAGGTTAAAACAAATATATGTTTCGGTCATATAGGTACTCCATGTACAGCGATGGATGTTGTGCTTGTACGAAGTCCTAAAATAAGCATTGTATCATGAATGACAGGCAAACCATTCAAAAGGAACACCTTATTAATTAACATATCCCACTGCATTAATTATAGTTTGTGTGTACCTATACGTAAACTATTGGCTAATATTTAACAAATAAAACACATGCTCCCAATTTTACGTGAACTGAAATAGCTGCCAGCACATTTTTTAATAAATATACTCTCCCTTGCATTTTGTACTGATAATTCATAAATATGGTTCATATTTAATAATAAATAAATAAATTAACTTAAAAATTAATACATTTTTTATTTCTGGAATAATTTAAAGCGACCTTATAGATTTTTTATTCATTTTCAAGCGCCAAATTACGCTTTCTCAATTATTCTATTAGTCTCAATCCTCCACAGATGTTTTGTTTAAAAACAGTTCGAGATGAAACTCGGGCTTTAAATGCCTCCAATGCAACCGCGAAGTAAAAAGATTCAGAATTTTTTTTACTGCTTATCCACAGACAATGGTCTGTGGATTTCATGCAATAAGAACCACAAATCATATTGATTGTTTGCATTTTTTGGGATGTTCAATCTATGATGAACGGCTTGGAGGCACAAATCAGTGTAAAACAAAATGTCAGGATATATTAATTTTAATTTACCACTTTGATAAGAAATATACATATCTCATGTCTTGCCGATAACATTGATTTTTTATGATACCATGGACAAAGCAATAGTAGTAGTACAGCAATAGTAGTGTCTCAACCTATGGACGTCTCTGCTGCGACATTTGTAGAGAATAAGTTAAAATGCACTGAAATCTGCGTATTTAAGCTGATGATGTCACTGTCACCTATAAAGAATCTGTGAATCAGACAGAAGAAGAGGAAGCAAATACTGATTATGATACAAGCAGTGAGCAAGAACAGACAAATATAGAATATATAAATATAGAACATCTATGTTTACATATAACTTTATATATTTAATTCTTTTGTAGCCAATTTATGGCAAACTTTTTTTATATATTAACTAAATATTGTCAGATCTACACATAGATATACAAGAACACATCGCGCTAACCACACTGAAAACTAAATTACAAAACTCTGTGCTCATCATAATCTTCTGTTTCATATAATATATGAGATAAAGGGCCACTGACAAATAGTTTGAATTTGTAACGCAGTGGCTCCTTACATTTTTACAATTTTGTTGTTCTAATTTTGCTAGTTGTCGATCTAGATAAGAACTATACAAGGACTATGATGCTTCATAATTATTTTAGAAGAACTTGTACTCTGTTTTGCGTTCTCGATATATATGTATGGAATTAAGTTTATTCCAATCAGCGTGTTTGAAGTCAACATTGTTATTAGTAGTTTATTCTGTCGGTGTTTGTCAAAATATACTTAATACTCTGCTTTAATACTATGCACTTAATATTATTTATTCATATGTAACAAAAATAGTTATCATATAAAAGTCCATTAATACCTATATCTATCCCAACATATACCTAACTATACTCTAGCTACTATTCTATCTATATACTCTTAGCTACTTGTGTAAGTATATAACATACATAAAATATAATAATAATGACATTATTAAACAAATAGTTTAAAAGCCAAAGAATTATATAAACGTTAAAAAAGTTGTTTGGTAGCGTTAAAAGCTGTTGAGTAAAATCAGGTTATTTTTGCTTTTATCACTATGACCATTTTGGTACTAATTTGTTAGTTTAGTATATAATAATGTCGATATATACTGGCATGACAATAAGTTGACCGAATGCAAATTAAAAAGATTTTAATATTACAGTGATCTTATTTTTATAAGGTTTTTGTTTTCCAAATTCCAGTCTGCAAGCTTAAACAATATTAAAGCAAAAAAGTATAAGGATTTTAGTATAAAGTGTTACAATTATAAAGGAGAGTTTGGCAATGATTTTTTTTCTTTGTAGGTCAAAATGAATGTCATTTATTTCCATCTAAAAGATTTTAGATTTCTAAAATTAAAAATGGCAAAATAGGTATTATACCATAACGCAATTAAAAAGGCAATTAAAACTATTACAGTCGTGATAATAAATACATCACAAAAATTAGACATCCCCTAGAGTCAAAGCTGTGGGGAAGGGGGTTTACATATTGAAGAAAAATGCAGACAAACGTCTACTTCCCCCCAACATTGCCATTTGTTGTGCTGGGGATCGAACCCATTAACATGGTGGTCTTTAAACTACACGTATTTGTCACACTACGTCTTAGCTCGCTGAGCTATCGTGCTTATATGATAATGTACACGATATTGATATCTTTTACACCTACACAAAAATATACTTGGGTGCCTAATACCTATGAGAAAATGTAGATATTGAGGGGACTATATAGAAAATTAATAGTAAGTACGTATAAAAAACCAACAGAATTTCCCACAAATACCGTAAAATGCACTTTTCTCCTATATTATCCTATTTATTTTTAACTTTTATTCCAGATCTTTCGATTTATTCAAATAACATTCCCAGCAGAATAAAACGTTAAACATAACCTCACTATTTAGCTTTAATTACCTATTCCTTTTTTAAAATAAAGTACGCGTAAACTTATAAATAATAAATCATCCCATTACACAGTCAAATATATTAACAGCTGTGTTACACATCTATAATATTTCACAATTTCTTTTCGCGTTCCAAATAAACAAAATTTGTGAGAGAACATATCGAACGATTTGCGATCTAAACTAGACATCTTCCAAATTTATTTAATTTAAATTCCTGAAAGACAAATTCGCGCATGTGCTATTGAGACGGCCTGGTATGTGATTTGCCTCTTTGCCTCTTTGTAAGATTGATATCATAGCAGTTTTACTTGGGGCACTTTGATGGGTGTTGATTCATCAAACAAAATGTCTCTGCAAGAGAGAGGAGCAGAGCGTCGCAGGCGTTCAGCTGATTTGGTCCGCCTCATAGCTGAATCTTGTCGATATCCATCAAAAACCACAACTACGTTTTTACCAAAGTGGTTGAGAACGTAGGGCAGCTACGTATACCGCCACAATGGCTCTGACTGGATTATTTCGATGCCAGATCGTCTTTTGTAGGAGGTAACCACCATCGACCACTGTTAACGTTCTGTTTTCTGGGATGATGTTTTTAGAACGTTAACAGGACAACGGATTTCTGAACAAGGACAACGGATATGGTGCTAGCTCATACGCAAAATGCTACTTCAATTGTTCATCTGTTGATGACTTTTACCCAGGCCCATTAGTTTAGCCGGTACGTGTCTTGGAAAATGACCCTACCAATAAATGTTCATTTTTTGAAAAAAATGCCCATCTTTTACGGGCTGTATTTCCGCAACCAATCGACATAGAGAGCTCGGACTAGGCTTAAATTGTTTAGTTTGCTTTACCAAAGTATAAGTGAAGATATACGAAAAACGCTTCCTTAAGGTAGTTTTTTCGAGAAAACTAAAACTGGCATCAGAATTTTGCAGTTTTTTGAGCAACATGAGAGTAGCACAGGGTTTTCGGGATTGCAAATCTGGGTATAAACTACTCTCAGGGGTTCTAATGACATAAAAAATCGAAGATACATGCGCGTTTGCGAAGTTAGCCTTTTTTGTATCGATTTTGACTGGCGCATATTATAATTAATTGACCTGGTTAAGGTATCGGGGAGGGTGATGGCAAGCAATATTTTCGTATTCTGTATGGTATACACAAGTCCTTGATGCTACGACTATAGAAAATGTGATTACCCCACAGTTGAGACTTTATATATGTTTACTTTATGCCCAGTCGGACAAGTTCCTACATAAGGAAATTCTCTTTTTTTTGGTTCCTCTTCAAACTCATTAATTTGATGCGAGAAAAATATTAACCACCTAAATATAATCTTTTCTTTTAATCGCTTAAGTTTTTTTCTAAAAAAAAAATTAAAATATTTTGTTGGGCAAGTTTATTCGGTTATGTGACGCGTCGGAAAAGTTATGACATGGAAAACAAGGAATAGTTATGATGTCATAAAATTTTTCTGACCTCACAGCTGAGTTTTTCACGATCGTTTAATAGAAATATTTAAAATCAAGTAGGAATATTGTCCGAAAAAAAGAATCAGGAAATTCCGTAGTCGTGCTACCAAAAAATTTCTTATGTAAGCAGTTGTACGATTGGACTTTTTTCATTTTAAATGTCACTGTGCCATCCCTTAATGTTGAGCGATTTGGTTAAAAATCGACGTGCATTACTTTTAGGTATATATTCACATTCGTGAATCATCGGCATTTGCAAATTGCAATTTTCATATTTTTCACTCCAGGCTAATGTTCATGTTATAATTATTTTTTAATTTGTCCATACTTTTATATGATTGGATTATGGATGTATATATATATATATATATATATATATATATATATATATATATATATATATATATATATATATATATATATATATATATATATATATATATATATATATATATATATATATATATATATATATATATATATATATATATATATATATATATATATATATATATATATATATATATATATATATATATATATATATATATATATATATATATATATATATATATATATATATATATATATATATATATTTTGTGAAGAGTAATCTTGGGTTTGTAGCATTTCATTACATAGAAATAAGCAAATAGACGAATAAGAAAGAAAACACACTTACCAGTGCTATATCTGGACACACATACGGAAATGAACCACTATACACACGAAAACGAACCACTTAGAAGTTGTACAAGTTCTTTCACCTTTCTTGAGGATATTCAGAGCAGTATGTAATTTTTTGAATTTCTATGTAATGAAATGCTACAAACCCAAGATTACTTTTCACAAAATAAATATGAATAGCAAAGAATTTCAAAGCTAATATATATATATATATATATATATATATATATATATATATATATATATATATATATATATATATATATATATATATATATATATATATATATATATATATATATATATATATATATATATATATATATATATATATATATATCAATTTAACACATTTATTTATGACAAATTCCATAATTACTATGACATAGATATAGGTATATAATCAAATTATAATATTGTTATATGGTGGATAAGAGAAAATGATAATAAATAAACTGTTATAAAAAAATTCTATCCGCTACTTAACCTAATATAAAATTATTGACATTTATGACATTTGTAGAATTTTGGGATATTAAATCCGAATTGGTTTCACTAAAAATCTTATATCTATGAGCTCTATTTAAATTGTTCTTTTATTAAGGTTAGTAATTGATAAAATTAGAAAAATTGTTCAAAATTTTGATATCTCATTTTATAGTCATGACTTATATTCGGATATGTTAGGATAGCAAACGTACTAGAATACAAAATTTCTTACATATCATATGTAAGGTACCTTAATTTTGTCTAATATTACTTCTTAACGCTTTTATTTTCACACCTGCTGTGGTCCATCTAATTTTGATTAAATTTCAGCATGCCCCAATTATATGCATGGCTTCCATGCAACTCAATAAATCCTTTAATACTGTTCTCCCGTTATTTCTCTCTACAAAGTGCTTCCAAATTTATATCTCCTATCTCCGTTTCTTATTTTCTCCCCTGGCCTTTGCCTTTTTCCTCTAAATTATTATTTTTCTTCCTTGGTTTCCACCCTTTTTGTTTTCGTGCTCTCTTGATTAATTTGTAGCATGAAGTCTATGCCATGTCCGATTTTCTATACTAATGGCTATGCCATGCACACTTTCTCACTTTAGTTATCGGGTTTATTTATGTTTAGCATCTTTACACCTTCACTATGTCTACTATACACTATACCTACTATACCTACAGTTTACATTCCTACTTCAAAATCTCAACGGTGAGGTAATCGCAAATTTTTTAGTCGTGGGCTCGTATTTAATGTATATTTGGTATATTCTGTAATGTATATTGGGCTTTGACAAAATTCTGTAAAATAATTTTTTTACTTTGACATTCTAGCACATGATTTTGCTCACTTTTTTTGATAACTTATTATAGTGCCAAAATATTAACTATTTTTTGCAGGGCTATTATAAGCTGCTTCTTTATTTTCCGTTGATTTATAAATTTTCACTTAAATTTATTTGTCATTAAATAAAGAAACATATCATAGTTCACAATAATTTTATTTTCTATGACAATAGTCTACGACAATATCTGACAATTCAGATAAAGTCCATAATGAGGTTGATATCTATCACCTCTCGTTTTGTATGCCTTGTGCTTATAAAATTCCTGCTTCAAGTACCATAAGAAAGTAGAAAACCCAACGTTTCCTTCATAATAAACGTCAATATTTAACGTCAATATAATAACGACAACAAACGCGAATTTTGGTGCATTCTCGCACGTTCTCAATTATTGCATCAGTAATGAAGTACATGACACAAATCTCGATATGGGAAAATTGTACAGTGTCACGGCCAGTGACTAGGTACTCGTGGCTGTTTAATAGGATATAAACACGAAATAAAAATTGACAAACCAAGAATTACAAAAAATAGCAAAGCGCAAGGACGCATACAGCATATAATTCAGAAGATATTCATATCACTTCATCACACTACATTGTTATAATTTCTTTTCTGAGCGGATTAAATAACTTCCACAAGTGTCTTTTTACGGAACATTGTAAATATAATACTAATATTATTAAGGCATTTAGATCCCTTTCCAACCCTTTGGGTTTCGCCCATGGATGAAACCATCCACCTACGACTGACCCGAGGTCACCTGAGTTACGCCACTTTCGGCATTGGCGCTTTTGATCAAGCACAATGTTGGACGGCCTGTCCAACACAGCCTGTTAAAAATACCTGTGGAATCGTTGCTTTCTGCCATTAATTTGGCTTGTAGGGCACGCTTCGATTACCAAGACGATAGTCGTAAAAACAGGTCCAATTTGAGCTGTCATTTTCCAGTAATAGTTTAGTGTATAAACGCAGCACGAGATCTCGTGAGATTATGTGGCAATTAGGGTAAATGAGCAACATGGTTTTATTAAAAGGTTTACAATATATATATTTATATATATATATATATATATATATATATATATATATATATATATATATATATATATATATATATATATATATATATATATATATATATATATATATATATATATATATATATATATATATATATATTTTTTTTTTTTTGGAGGGTTTATCTTGGGATAGTCGCAATAAAACGACTGATTATATTACTTGACGTTTCGGTCCCTTTTTTGGGCCTTTTTCAAAAGAGTATTTTATTTATGACATATTTGACATAGGCAAAAATGACAGTTTTAATTAATTTTTAAGGTTACTAGACGGTTCGATTAGTATCATAGGGAAGAACAGTTAAGAAACTATACGAACTTAGGCTATTTTATATTTCCTTATTATTCTAATTTTGGTTATGTTAATATTATGTAGATGTATATTTATAGTAAGTAGGTACGTATGTACGTATATAAGTTTGTATATAGAGATAATGTTTTTTGTTAATTTATTTAATACTTTTATATTAACAAATTGTAGATTGTAGAAAGATGATCTGTATCTTTCTTGTTATTACATGCATTAGGATTTTTTTGATTATAAATTGATTCCATAATTAGGCGTGTTTTATAATTTTGTTCTTTATTAATAACTTATTTTCTTAGTATTTTCGTAGTTAAATTGATGACCTGTTTCATTAGAATGTTTTTTTAGAGCTGTAATATTAGCTGAATATTTGTGACCTTTTAAACGTTCTTCAAGGAGTTGCATTGTTTGACCAATGGAGACTTCATCACATTGTTTACATGGAATTTCATATATACAGTGTGTAGTTTTTTCAAGTGGATTTTTGTCTTTTAATGTTGTGTAAAGGAATTTTAAGTTGTTTGTATTTTTGTGTGCTGTGTGAATATCATATGTTTTTAAAATGTTTTAAATATTTTCTGAAAGTTGTGGTATATATGGTAAGGCAATATATGTTTTACGAGTATTAGTTATATTGATTAGAGGTGGTGGAGCATTGTAGTATTTGTGAATTCGGTTTTTGAAAATTTTGTTGATTAGAGAAAATGGTTATTATTTATTAAGGTTATTACGAGTAGTTATTATTTATTAAAACGAGTTTTGCTTTTTCTATGCATTCTTTTCTAAAAATGATTGACGTTAGTATTATTGATCTGTCTGTAATATCATTTATTACAGTTTTCTTTATGGTTGTGAGGGTTTCTTGAGTAGAAATTGGTATATCTACCAGACCATGTTGTTTTTGTATTCCATTTTGTTAATATTTCAGTTTTATTATTTATAAGAGTTAAGTCTAAGAAATTTATTGTATTTTCTGATTCGTTTTCAATAATTGTAAATTGTATTTTTGAATGGTAACTATTAAATTTATTTAGGACAGAATTTTTATGTTCAGTTGGAAATGCAGCTATGCAATCATCAACATAACGTTTGAAAATGGTATCTTATAGCTTAATGTTGGAATTAGGTTTTTTTCTAAATCTTCTAGTACTAATTCTGCGATTGTACTGGATATTGGTGAACCCATTGCACAGCCATATGTTTGTTTGTAATATGTATTATTGTATTGAAAAAATGTGCAATTTAATGTGAGTTCTAAGACATATAAGAACTCTATTATAAGATATAAGAACTATTGGTAAAGGAGTATAATTTTTTATTTCGTTCCAACGTTTATTTGTTATATTTTTTACCAGGTCTATTGATACATTGGTATATAGTGAAATTATATCTAAAGAGAAAAGTTTTTCTTGGTTATTAAGTTTTATTGTATCAATAAATGTTTTGAATGTCCAAGAGTCCTTTATATAATGGTTTGTTTTTCTACCAACGTTGTTTAGAATATTTGATAAAAATTTTGCTAAATTACAAAATGTTCTTTGAATATATGAAACAATAGGTCTTAATGGGATATTTGGTTTATATAGTTTTGGAAGACCATAAAATTTAGGGGGAAGAGAATTATTAATTTTTAAAGTATTATAAAGTAAAGTAGCTATATCTTTTGTGATATATTTTTTAGTTTCCCATTTTTTTATTAAATTATTATTTTCAGTTTGATATTTTTTTGTTGGGATATTTCTCAAACGTTGGTATGTTGTATTATCATTTAGCATATAATTATTTTTTTCTTTGTAATCACTTGTGGTCATGATTACAGTTTTGTTTGATTTATATGGTTTGAGAATAGTAATTTGAGGGTTAATTTTTAAAAATTGTTGAGTATCCCTTATTTGTTTTTCTAATTTTTTTATAGATTCATTTTTAGTATTTGATTTATTTTTAAAATAATATACTACATTATTAATTTTGGATCTAATTTCATTTTTTATAATATTTGGTTTAGCTTCTATTATATTTTCAATATTTGCTATTATATTTGGAATTAGAATTGGAAGTTATTTTTGTTGGTATTTATGCAAAAGTTTGGACCTAGACTTAATATTTCATTCATGTTATTTGGGATTACTGTATTTGAAATATTTTCAATGTTATTATTTTGTTCATTATTATTGTAATTTTGTTTTTGTTCCATTTTATAAATTTTTGTTTGCTGTTTCTTTTTATAATTTAGAGACTGTTTTCGAAGAGAAATCACTGGAAATAGTTTTCAAGTTCGAATTTCGGCCGCAAACTCTCAATCTACAGATCACAACATAAAGTTGAATGTTTCCTATTCAGATATGTTAAATAGTACAAATATGTATAGCCGATTTCATTGTGCATAACTTTTGTTATTGACATTTTGTTCTATCTCTCAACGACAAGGGTGTGGAAACCCCTAATATCTGATCTGAAAAATATTAATTTTTTTTGCAGGATTGGCTCATCAAAAGGCTATAGTATTATACCTCGTTGGAAAGGTCTTTTCATGCTTTATGTCGTTGATGGTACATAATGTAATTTACCTCAATATCAAAACCCATAGATGGCGTTATTTTAAAATAATGTCGTTTTAGTGATTTTCAAATGCAATGGTAGAGTTTTAAATATATGTATGTATGCATAGATATATTCAGCACAAAAAACTGATGAATATAGCAGTAGTTTGAAATTTCTAACAAAAGCGTTGTTTAAATACTTATATAAAATATAGCTTCTTTAGCTTTAGATTTATTGCCGCTGTTTATCCGTTTCAGTTTTTTCACATTAAAAATAAAAGATCAGGATAAAACTTTTTATAGTTTACCATGAAGAGTACAAAGGAAGCTACATTTTGTCGCCAAAAAGGGTACGATCTATCTTGTTATTAAGATACGTGTTATTAACGTTCTTGCCTACGTCCACGTTAGTCATCATCTGAGTACAAGAAACCTTTGATTATTTAGCCTTTGACTTAGGTACAAGTAAAACTTCAGTGCATAGAATTTTAATAAATCATAGCCTACATCCCTATCATATTCAACTACATATGGCTTTATAGGAAACAGATTGTGAAAATATATTAAAATATTGTTACCTACTGGTTAAGAGCCAAGATCCGAAATTTTTGTATCGCATATTTTGGACCGATGAAGCTACTTTCCCAAGTAATGCAGGAATTAAAGTAAACAATATGCGTTACTGGTCCGATAATAACCCTCATTGGATGCGTGAAATTGATGCGTGTGGCATTTTATATCGTGAGATTATCGGACCCTATTTTATTGATGGAAATGTAAATGGCGATATCTATTTAAATTTTTAGACAAACTAGTAACAACAATTATTAGATGGGGTTCCATTAACAACCAGGAGAAAGATGTGTTTTCAACATGCTGCAAGTGTGCAGGGCACCCGCACACTTTGCCCAACTGTTAGACCGAAGTCTCTTTCCATGCCCGCCTAGGTCCTCGGATCTTACCGTTATTGATTTCTGTTTGTGGCGAAAAATTTAAGATATTTGTTTAAAATACGCCCTACCACTGTAGAAAATATGCGAT
>CAXKVY010010049.1:0-25502 GCA_964058915.1 Tetropium fuscum
ATATTAGGTAGCTGGACAGCTTTGACATACATCAGCCTTAACCAGCCGAGAGAGTCATGTAGCTATATCCCGCTGCGGTTTTTCTGATACTACGTCTCGCAAGCCATATATTTCTTGCTCTGGTTTTCGTAAAAAACGTTATTTTGCAGAATGTGCTGGATTATCGACTGATATTATTTCGCATATACAGAGCGTCCCAGGTTTGGAATGGAAGTGTAAAACTTGTCACGAATTTGAAAACAGCGGTTATTTACACGGACTGAAGGAAATATTCGACAATAAATGTTCCCAATTGATGGATGAACTTGCTTCTAAATTTTACTCAATAAAAGAAGAACTTAAGATATAAGCGTCTGAAAAAATATCTCTATTATGTGTACAACCGGCTACTACCGTCTCCGCAACATATGCCAATGCATTGCGTCAAAATCATTCTAAAATATTGATTAAACCCAAAAATCAGGAACAACAAGTATCCCTTACCAAATCGGACTTTCCAAGTTAACCCTGCTGGAACGAACCTCCGTGTTAATAAAGTTAAACACATATCAAATGGTGGCATCATATTAGGTTATAATAATGTTGAAGAGACAGCAAGTTTTAAGCAACTTGCATCTGAAAAACTTTCCGAAAAATATGAAATCCGTGAACTAAGAAACGCAGGTGCTAGGATCAGAATTGTTGGAATTTCAGAGGAATATGATGAGGAAACTCTGCTTACCTATATTACTCGGCAAAATGATGCTTTTGGCTCACCATCGGAATGCAAATTAATTCGATTCTGGCCCACAAAGAAGAACAAGAAGGTGTATCAAGCTACATTGCAGGTTGATCCAATCTCATATAAAACAGAACTTACGTAATAATCCCAAAAAATTGTGGTAATTCGTTAACAATATGAGAGACAACAATAATATGACTTTCAAAAATGAAATTAGAAGTGATCCTAAAAGCATTGCTGATGCATTTTGCGGAATTTTTTCAGAACTCTTATACAGAAAGTAATATACTTGAGTTTACTAACAATGTCTTAACGGATGGCTTACAATTAAAACAATTTAGTGAAATTGAGGTCCTTAATAGTCTTAAACAATTTAAACCTAAAGGCACTGTTGGTCCGGACAAAATACCTGCTAGAGATTTTTCTATGGTTTAGAGACCATAATTTAATATTTCTATTAATACATGTACTTATCCATCACCCTGGAAACTCTCTAAAATAATACCTATATTTAAGAAAGGTGAAAAAAATCAAATTGAAAATCATAGACCAATCAATTAATAACTTTGCTAAGTGTCTTGAAATGCGGCTTCATAACTTTCTTTTCTTTCATAACAAAAATAACAGCACGGTTTTATGAAAGGCAGGTCTACAGCAACTAATTTATTCTACTACTACTAACTACTAACTCAGTATATAGCTGATGCATTTGATTCTTGTCAACAGGTAGACGTTATATATACGGATTTCTCTAAAGCGTTTGACAAACTGAATCACGTTATCTTATACTTACTTAATCTTTACTTAATAAATTACATAACTCTGGTCTATCAAAAAATTTGCCGTACTTCTTCAAATCTTACCTCACAGAGAGAAAACAATTTGTTCACTGTTATGGTCAACAATCTGTTATAATATCGGTCACTTCAGGGGTTCCTCAAGGATCCATATTAGGACCATTACTATTTAATGTATATATTAATGATATCTTAAATGACATTGCTTACTTTATGCGGACGATATGAAAATATACAGTACCATTACAAGTCCTGATGATTGTAATAAACTACAATTAGCATTAAACAAAATTAATATTTGGTGTTCACGGAACAATCTTCCATTAAATCCTACTAAATGTAATGTTATGTCATTTTCTCTTAGACATGATGTTATCAAATATGATTATTTGATTGATGAAGTAATTCTACAGAGGCCCAATACCATCCGTGACCTTGGCATAATTTTCGATCCCAATCTATCATTTTCAGCCCATGTAAATGATATAGTAGCTAAAAGCTTCAGATCTCTAGGTTTTGTGATACGAAATACTCGTGAGTTTCAAAATTTAAATATTATCAAATTGTTATACTGGGCTCTTGTCAGACCTCACGCTGAATATGCCTCCATTACGTGGTGTCCCCATTTCAACACTCATATTAACAACTTAGAGAGGATCCAAAGACGTTTTCCAAAATATCTTAGTTACAGGGCAGATAATACTTATCCATTGATTGGATTTTCGCAGGAGGAATTACTTTCGAGACATTCATTTGAATCATTAGAAAATCGCCACATTATTCATCAGTTAGTTTTCCTCAGAAAACTAATAACAAATGATATTGATTGTGAAAATATACTCGTTCAACTAAATTTTTTTGTTCCTCGTATATCTGCATTACAATCTGTTACATTTTATCTCCCCACGCCTCGTATCAACATAATGAAGTTTTCGCCGCTGCAACAAATGTGCCATAATTATAATTTATTACAAAATATATTTGTTTTGTTCAACTGAAATGTGGCTTTGATAACAAAATTTAAAATTGTAAATGGTTTTTACTTAGTATTTCTGTTTGTTAATTTATATTATCATTTGTCTATAGGAAAATGTGTATTTATGTTATTTATGTATGTTTATGTAATGTATATTTATAATGTGATATTTTCTTTTTTTTTTGTTTTGCTTGTATTCTTGTATGTATTTTACCCATTCAATAATTGGTGTTTACTGTGGAATGGTGTATGTTAAATAAATAAATAAATAAAATAAATATTACTCTTACCTTAAATCCTTATTATTATTAAATCTGAAACCCACACCATCTATACGGAATCTGCAACAATAAAGTGTATTTTTATTATCGTTGTGAAAAGGGAGTATCGTACATAATTCCTGTACGATACAGAGCACGATACACATTCGCTTCAGAAAAATATTTATGGCTGCCTGTTACCTGGAAATTTATTATTATTATTATAGTTATGCTTCATGATTACGTAAGTAAGCCTGTAAGTATATTAATCTGCCACCTGACGGTGTTGCTGTTTATGTAATTATTCGTTCCAAGTGTAAAGTTGTGATCATATTTTTCATAATAATAGTATTTAGAAATTCAGATCTAGGCTGATCTACCGCAGGTTTAAGTTTATCTCAGTGAGATACACAGTAATAGATAAAATCTTGACTGCGTTGTAATAGCGCCAGAATAATATTATTATAATAGTTGCTGTGTGTTTTTAAAAGGAAAGAGGTTTTTACAGATAGGTACAGCTTACTGCTTGCTTTATTACTGGTTGATCTGTAAAGGTATAAAATACTACTCCGTATGTTTTTATTTAAATGTTGTCAAACAAGCGGTATAGCATAATAAACTCGATAAATATTTATCCCCTAGTAATTCGTAGAAAAGCTGTCAATTCTCATACAATCGTGAATTCGGTAACAATTATGACACCCACACGATAATTAATTATAGCGACAAGAGCGGCTTTATTGTTTGTGGGAAAGCCACGAATTGTAATGAGATCCCCTAATTATAGAGGAATATTTGTCCGGGCGACCGAAAATGCGGATTTTAGACCACTATGAAGATCACACTAAAAAAACAATTTTTAGACTAAAAATAAACCATGTTTCTGCATATTATTATAAAATCGCCGAAAACTTTCTGTAAATAGTTATTGTTTCAAATGTTCTTATAAAGAGCTAAATAATGACATAAAGTTAGATGATATAGATATTTACGTCCCGAGTTTGCCGTATCTATAGATATATTGCGTATTAAAGAAGAGTAAAAAAAGGATTTAAAAGTGATGGGAGACCCGGGCGGTATGATGGGTCATACAGGGGGCGGTCTAATGCCTCCACAGCCATACGACATGCACCCGCAAGGTGATCCTTCGTCAGGGAGCGAAAATGAACCTAGAAAGCAAGACATCGGTGAGATTTTGCAGCAAATCATGAATATAACGGATCAAAGCTTGGATGAAGCTCAAGCTCGAAAGCATACCTTAAATTGCCATAGGATGAAACCTGCCCTATTTTCTGTATTATGTGAAATAAAGGAAAAAACTGTACTTTCACTGCGTAATACATAAGAGGAAGAGCCTCCAGATCCACAGTTGATGCGATTAGATAATATGCTAATCACAGAGGGTGTAGCTGGTCCAGAGAAAGGTGGAGGTGCTGGTGCAGCGGCATCAGGATCAGCTGCAGCACAAGCGGGGCAGCCGGATAATGCAATTGAGCATTCAGATTATAGTGCAAAACTTGCTCAAATTCGACAAATTTATCACCAGGAACTCGAAAAATATGAACAAACTTGCAACGAATTTACTACACATGTAATGAATCTCTTGAGGGAATAAAGCCGTACTCGTCCCATTACACCTAAAGAGATTGAACGCATGGTGCAAATAATTCATAAAAAATTTAGTTCAATCCAGATGCAGCTTAAACAATCTACTTGTGAAGCAGTGATGATTCTTCGATCTAGATTTTGAGATGCTCCAAGGAAACGTCGCAATTTTAGTAAACAATATTTTTATCTTTATGAATATCTTTTATCTGAATATCTTTATCTTTATGTCATTAGTAATATAATATTAAGCCACCGCTCACCTTATAAATATACACAAAATATAAATATACACGAAATAAAAAGAACACCAATTCTCCTATTCTGTACATAGAAAACCAGCACCAACAAATTTATCTAAATACTAAATCACATCACGATCCAGCAGCAAGTTAAATTCGATGGCCAATATCAATACTCTCTGTAACAGATTCCCCCAGGTAACTAGTTCACAACTGCAACAGTCAAGGTGAATTCCAAACCCAACATACCGATCCGCCGGACCAACATAAAGCTTTTCTACCTTATGTCGTAAAGGTCTACCTTATATCGCAGATTATTGAGATCTTGCGTTCTCAAAAATTTTCTCTACTAGGTACACATACAATATCCAGCATAATAAAGTCCCCCAAACACCAGATTTCCAATGATTCCCAGGGTGTTTACGAGGTTCCTAGCTCCCAAACTTCCAATGGACAAACTAACAGACGTATAAACAATAGAGTATCAACACGAGCTTGTTGTCAGAAAACTGGATCATATCTTATCACTTACACCGCCTACTAAGAGGCCATACCAAGGATTGAAACAATACAAAAACTATAGAACCATCCATTCCTTAAAAACACGAAAAATTCATGATGAAATTGAAATCGAGAAGTTTTGCAATTGTATAATCAAAAGAGATGACGGCCTTGCGACTCGACTTGCTCCGATAGAATCGAAATCTTTACTCCCCACTGACCCTCACACATCAATATCCAACGGTTCCACACCAGGGATTTTTCCATCTATTAATCCTACTGTAAATATCGCATCATCATCCCATTATCACCAGTCATCGCAAAGGACCACAGAATAATGGTAATCCGGCTGGCCACGGATCCCCTAATCCCACGACTCCGAAAAGTTGGACATCACAAGAGACCCAAGCTCCAGATCCTGGTAAGTATAAACTCACCATGACCCTACTTTATTGCCCGATAGATGCAAGAAGAAGCACAATACACCGAAGAAAAAGCACCAAAGAAATTGGATAACGAAAACACAAAGACAACCAACCCAACGACGGTGTTACCGACTGGCTCGTCAACCACACCACACTACCTATCAGGTAGAGTGCTATCACGGGATTTACGTCAGGTACTACGTGAGTACCTGAATACTACCGCGAGCTAACACGTAAGCTAATTAGTCACATGGCTAACGGCGATTTAGTCACACGACCAGTGCTGCCAATTGGCGGATAATTATCCGATATGCGGATAATCAGACAAGGTGGCGGATACAAATCGGATATCATCTAAAAAAGGATAATTTCGGATAATTTGGGCTGTACATGAGGCCTTACCCAAAGAGAGACTGTCACGGTTAATTAGTTTCAACCTGAATTTGTTCGTTCTTAAAATATGATAACAGAAATGAGTTGCTTTGGTTCCGTTTTCGTATCGTAAGTTGCTTCGATTTGTTCATTTCTGTTTCTGTTCTGTGCGCCTAACTTCAGTGCAATCTGTCAACACCGGCTCTAGCTCCAGAGACAACCTAGCTTTAGCCACAGAATTGTGTGCTTAATTCTGTGCTCTGGCGGTCGAGTAGAAGCTAGAAGTGTCAATAATTTTCTGAAATTTACCTAGAACATTTGCATGCAAATGTGTACCTTTTAAGTTGGTAGCCAAAGCGGATAATTTCGGATAATCCAAATATAGGGTTAGGATAATTTAATAAATACGGATTGGCAGCACTGCACACGACATTTAGTCACACTTTCCACATTTGTGAAGAGAGCCGCACAAGATACGCGCCCGCCTCTTATCGAAATCATGTTTCCAGCCAATGTATATTGGCATCTCACCAGTTTTCTCAAACGGCCTTACTTAGGCTCTACCTACAGACTACCTGATACTAGTATCCAGATTTTCCTCATAATATAAGTCTCATTACTCTTGAAAATAAACATATTATGAATAATAAACCTAAAACGCTAATATAAGTAATAATAAAGGACCAACGTCCAGATTTTTTATTATTCAACATAGTGATGTAATGACAAATCATACATCACTCTGAAGATCCTCAATGAAGGTGAAAGAACTAGTACAAATTCTAAGTGGTTCGTTTCCGTATATATATATATATATATATATATATATATATATATATATATATATATATATATATATATATATATATATATATATATATATATATATATATATATATATATATATATATATATATATATATATATATATATATATATATATATATATATATATATATATATATATATACACTCCCCGGCACAAAATTCCGTCACCCTAAAATTTTGCCCAATTTTGATGTTTTATAACTTTTTTATTTTTCATCTGATTTTCATAAATTTTTTACCAGTCTGTAGATCAGTTCATTGTGTGTCTTTTTAATTATTGTAATAAGTCATATTTTTCGTCCAGGCAATATTGTACAGGGGTAAATCAAAGTGTTGTTTTTTGTCGTAAACTCAAAACACCCTGTGGAAAAATTGAGGCGAATAATTTTGTTTACAAACTGTTTGCTGCCATCTTAGACGTATTGTAAACATTTTGTTTTTTGATTCATCCCATTATCTCATTTCTTCTGCGAGCAGCAAAATTTTAAATGAAACGCTGTTAATTTTATCATTTTTAATTAAAAAACATCGACGTTGGCTAAATACGCGGTTATTGTGACAGAATATTTGACAGTACAGTTAATTTAGTGTGTTGTCATCATGGTAACTACAGCAGACGTAGGTAGAATTGTTGCCTTAATAGAGGATGGCCGCAATAAGAGTTATGTCTCCCGTACTCTGGGAATTGCGCGGTCTACAGTTTGTGATGTTTGGAATAGGTATCTACAGACGGGAAACTTTATTAGGCGGCAAGGCTCTGGCAGAAGGAGAATGACCACTCAAGCTGATGATCACTTTGTCATTATGAGTTCTTTAAGAGATCGAAGAGCTACTGCTGTGTATCTAAAAAAATACTTGCAAATGGTACGTCCAGTAAGTGTAAGTGAAAGAACGATACGTAGAAGATTGTTAGAAGCAGGATTGCATTCACGAAGGCCAGCAGTATGTCCAAAATTGCTTCCTCGGCATCGACAACACCGACTGAGATTTGCAAGAGCGCATGCTGACTGGACTGTAGAACAGTGGGGAAACGTACTATTTACAGATGAGTCCAGGGTTTGTTTAAGGTCGCCGGATGGTCGTGAACGGGTATACAGACGTAGAAATGAAAGATATGCAGACTGCATCATATCTGAGCGACTGCAATATTACGGTGGTTCAGTCATGGTTTGGGCGGGTATTTCTACCGATGCACGTACTGACCTTGTATTTGTTGAAAATGGAGCACTAACCGCCCACCGTTACATTGAGGAAATCCTCCAAGAAATTGTTGTTCCATTTGCTCCTTTCATTGGGAACCAATTTACATTAATGCATGATAATGCTAGACCTCACGTTGCACGGGTAGTGAGCGAATATCTGGATGAGGTTGGACTTCCAAGATTGGACTGGCCCGCATGTAGCCCGGATCTCAACCCAATCGAACATCTTTGGGATGTTCTTAAAAGAGCACTCCGTCGCCGTCCTGTGCAACCACTAACCTTGCAAGACTTACGGCTGGCGCTGACAGAAGAATATCAGGCTATTCCTCAAGACAGAATAAGTAATCTTATTAATTCGATGCCACGAAGAATGCAAGCTGTCATTGGTGCGAGAGGAGGACATACACGTTATTAAAATTTGTCTTTGTTAATTAATTTTGTGATATACCTAGTGGATGTTTTTGTTAATAAAAATAAGCTTGAAATCAGCGTTTCATTTAAAATTTTGCTGCTCGCAGAAGAAATGAGATAATGGGATGAATCAAAAAACAAAATGTTTACAATACGTCTAAGATGGCAGCAAACAGTTTGTAAACAAAATTATTCGCCTCAATTTTTCCACAGGGTGTTTTGAGTTTACGACAAGAAACAACACTTTGATTTACCCCTGTATAATATTGCCTGGACGAAAAATATTACTTATTACAATAATTAAAAAGACACGCAATGAACTGGTCTACAGACTGGTAAAAAATTTATGAAAATCAGATGAAAAATAAAAAAGTTATAAAACATCAAAATTGGGCAAAATTTTAGGGTGACGGAATTTTGTGCCGGGGAGTGTATATATATATATATATATATATATATATATATATATATATATATATATATATATATATATATATATATATATATATATATATATATATATATATATATATATATATATATATATATATATATATATATATATATATATATATATATATATATATATATATATATATATATATATATCCAGATATACAACTGGTACGTCTGTCTTCCTTATTATTGATATATTTGCTTATTTCTCTATGTAATGAACTGAATTGATGAATTTTTCTCAGAAATATTTCCTATTCATGTATGTTAAATAGGACAAATATGGATAGCCGTTTTTATTACGCATAACTTTGGTGATTGACATTTTGTTCTATCTCTCAACGGAAAACGTGGGGGAAGCCCCTAATGCCTGATCAGAAAAATGTATTTTTTCAGGATTGGCCCTTGAAAAGCTCATAGTATTATACATCGTTGGTTATGTAATTTCACGCTTTATCTCGCGGGGCATGCGTAATGTAATCTTTCTCAATATAGAAACTGATATATTTACCTCAATATAGAAACAGATAGAGGCGTTATTTAAAAGAATGTCATTTTATGGATTTTTCTCAAAAAAAATAAATACCATGCAATAGTTTACATAAATGAATTCAGCACGAAAAATTGATGATTATAGCGTAAGTTTCAACTTCTAACGAATTTGTTGTTTAAATAATATAGCCTATTTAATGCTTTATTGGCGCTGTTTATCCGATTCAGTTTTTTCACGTTTTCTTAAAAAGTGAAATAGCAGGATGAAACTTTTTTTTCTGACTCTGAAGAGCATAAAAATATCTATATTTTGACGTGAACAATTGTGTTCGAGATGGTTACCATTATTTTCAATGCAGGAATTCAACCTTCGCTGCGTGCACTGCAGATTCCATTTCTGGTCTTGAAATACCGGCAATAGCATCTTGTATTCATTATCGCATATTTTCTACAGTGGTAGGGCGTATTTTAAACAAATATCTTAAATTTTTCGCCACAAACAGAAATCAATAACGGTAAGATCCGAGGACCTAGGCGGGCATGGAAAGAGACTTCGGTCTAACAGTTGGGCAAAGTGTGCGGGTGCCCTGCACACTTGCAGCATGTTGAAAACACATCTTTCTCCTGGTTGTTAATGGAACCCCATCTAATAATTGTTGTTACTAGTTTGTCTAAAAATTTAAATAGATATCGCCATTTACATTTCCATCAATAAAATAGGGTCCGATAATCTCACGATATAAAATGCCACACGCATCAATTTCACGCATCCAATGAGGGTTATTATCGGACCAGTAACGCATATTGTTTACTTTAATTCCTGCATTACTTGGGAAAGTAGCTTCATCGGTCCAAAATATGCGATACAAAAATTTCGGATCTTGGCTCTTAACCAGTAGGTAACAATATTTTAATATATTTTCACAATCTGTTTCCTATAAAGCCATATGTAGTTGAATATGATAGGGATGTAGGCTATGATTTATTAAAATTCTATGCACTGAAGTTTTACTTGTACCTAAGTCAAAGGCTAAATAATCAAAGGTTTCTTGTACTCAGATGATGACTAACGTGGACGTAGGCAAGAACGTTAATAACACGTATCTTAATAACAAGATAGATCGTACCCTTTTTGGCGACAAAATGTAGCTTCCTTTGTACTCTTCATGGTAAACTATAAAAAGTTTTATCCTGATCTTTTATTTTTAATGTGAAAAAACTGAAACGGATAAACAGCGGCAATAAATCTAAAGCTAAAGAAGCTATATTTTATATAAGTATTTAAACAACGCTTTTGTTAGAAATTTCAAACTACTGCTATATTCATCAGTTTTTTGTGCTGAATATATCTATGCATACATACATATATTTAAAACTCTACCATTGCATTTGAAAATCACTAAAACGACATTATTTTAAAATAACGCCATCTATGGGTTTTGATATTGAGGTAAATTACATTATGTACCATCAACGACATAAAGCATGAAAAGACCTTTCCAACGAGGTATAATACTATAGCCTTTTGATGAGCCAATCCTGCAAAAAAAATTAATATTTTTCAGATCAGATATTAGGGGTTTCCACACCCTTGTCGTTGAGAGATAGAACAAAATGTCAATAACAAAAGTTATGCACAATGAAATCGGCTATACATATTTGTACTATTTAACATATCTGAATAGGAAACATTCAACTTTATGTTGTGATCTGTAGATTGAGAGTTTGCGGCCGAAATTCGAACTTGAAAACTATTTCCAGTGATTTCTCTTCGAAAACAGTCTCTAAATTATAAAAAGAAACAGCAAACAAAAATTTATAAAATGGAACAAAAACAAAATTACAATAATAATGAACAAAATAATAACATTGAAAATATTTCAAATACAGTAATCCCAAATAACATGAATGAAATATTAAGTCTAGGTCCAAACTTTTGCATAAATACCAACAAAAATAACTTCCAATTCTAATTCCAAATATAATAGCAAATATTGAAAATATAATAGAAGCTAAACCAAATATTATAAAAAATGAAATTAGATCCAAAATTAATAATGTAGTATATTATTTTAAAAATAAATCAAATACTAAAAATGAATCTATAAAAAAATTAGAAAAACAAATAAGGGATACTCAACAATTTTTAAAAATTAACCCTCAAATTACTATTCTCAAACCATATAAATCAAACAAAACTGTAATCATGACCACAAGTGATTACAAAGAAAAAAATAATTATATGCTAAATGATAATACAACATACCAACGTTTGAGAAATATCCCAACAAAAAAATATCAAACTGAAAATAATAATTTAATAAAAAAATGGGAAACTAAAAAATATATCACAAAAGATATAGCTACTTTACTTTATAATACTTTAAAAATTAATAATTCTCTTCCCCCTAAATTTTATGGTCTTCCAAAACTATATAAACCAAATATCCCATTAAGACCTATTGTTTCATATATTCAAAGAACATTTTGTAATTTAGCAAAATTTTTATCAAATATTCTAAACAACGTTGGTAGAAAAACAAACCATTATATAAAGGACTCTTGGACATTCAAAACATTTATTGATACAATAAAACTTAATAACCAAGAAAAACTTTTCTCTTTAGATATAATTTCACTATATACCAATGTATCAATAGACCTGGTAAAAAATATAACAAATAAACGTTGGAACGAAATAAAAAATTATACTCCTTTACCAATAGTTCTTATATCTTATAATAGAGTTCTTATATGTCTTAGAACTCACATTAAATTGCACATTTTTTCAATACAATAATACATATTACAAACAAACATATGGCTGTGCAATGGGTTCACCAATATCCAGTACAATCGCAGAATTAGTACTAGAAGATTTAGAAAAAAACCTAATTCCAACATTAAGCTATAAGATACCATTTTCAAACGTTATGTTGATGATTGCATAGCTGCATTTCCAACTGAACATAAAAATTCTGTCCTAAATAAATTTAATAGTTACCATTCAAAAATACAATTTACAATTATTGAAAACGAATCAGAAAATACAATAAATTTCTTAGACTTAACTCTTATAAATAATAAAACTGAAATATTAACAAAATGGAATACAAAAACAACATGGTCTGGTAGATATACCAATTTCTACTCAAGAAACCCTCACAACCATAAAGAAAACTGTAATAAATGATATTACAGACAGATCAATAATACTAACGTCAATCATTTTTAGAAAAGAATGCATAGAAAAAGCAAAACTCGTTTTAATAAATAATAACTACTCGTAATAACCTTAATAAATAATAACCATTTTCTCTAATCAACAAAATTTTCAAAAACCGAATTCACAAATACTACAATGCTCCACCACCTCTAATCAATATAACTAATACTCGTAAAACATATATTGCCTTACCATATATACCACAACTTTCAGAAAATATTTAAAACATTTTAAAAACATATGATATTCACACAGCACACAAAAATACAAACAACTTAAAATTCCTTTACACAACATTAAAAGACAAAAATCCACTTGAAAAAACTACACACTGTATATATGAAATTCCATGTAAACAATGTGATGAAGTCTCCATTGGTCAAACAATGCAACTCCTTGAAGAACGTTTAAAAGGTCACAAATATTCAGCTAATATTACAGCTCTAAAAAAACATTCTAATGAAACAGGTCATCAATTTAACTACGAAAATACTAAGAAAATAAGTTATTAATAAAGAACAAAATTATAAAACACGCCTAATTATGGAATCAATTTATAATCAAAAAAATCCTAATGCATGTAATAACAAGAAAGATACAGATCATCTTTCTACAATCTACAATTTGTTAATATAAAAGTATTAAATAAATTAACAAAAAACATTATCTCTATATACAAACTTATATACGTACATACGTACCTACTTACTATAAATATACATCTACATAATATTAACATAACCAAAATTAGAATAATAAGGAAATATAAAATAGCCTAAGTTCGTATAGTTTCTTAACTGTTCTTCCCTATGATACTAATCGAACCGTCTAGTAACCTTAAAAATTAATTAAAACTGTCATTTTTGCCTATGTCAAATATGTCATAAATAAAATACTCTTTTGAAAAAGGCCCAAAAAAGGGACCGAAACGTCAAGTAATATAATCAGTCGTTTTATTGCGACTATCCCAAGATAAACCCTCCAAAAAAAAAAAAATATATATATATATATATATATATATATATATATATATATATATATATATATATATATATATATATATATATATATATATATATATATATATATATATATATATATATATATATATATATATATATAAATATATATATTGTAAACCTTTTAATAAAACCATGTTGCTCATTTACCCTAATTGCCACATAATCTCACGAGATCTCGTGCTGCGTTTATACACTAAACTATTACTGGAAAATGACAGCTCAAATTGGACCTGTTTTTACGACTATCGTCTTGGTAATCGAAGCGTGCCCTACAAGCCAAATTAATGGCAGAAAGCAACGATTCCACAGGTATTTTTAACAGGCTGTGTTGGACAGGCCGTCCAACATTGTGCTTGATCAAAAGCGCCAATGCCGAAAGTGGCGTAACTCAGGTGACCTCGGGTCAGTCGTAGGTGGATGGTTTCATCCATGGGCGAAACCCAAAGGGTTGGAAAGGGATCTAAATGCCTTAATAATATTAGTATTATATTTACAATGTTCCGTAAAAAGACACTTGTGGAAGTTATTTAATCCGCTCAGAAAAGAAATTATAACAATGTAGTGTGATGAAGTGATATGAATATCTTCTGAATTATATGCTGTATGCGTCCTTGCGCTTTGCTATTTTTTGTAATTCTTGGTTTGTCAATTTTTATTTCGTGTTTATATCCTATTAAACAGCCACGAGTACCTAGTCACTGGCCGTGACACTGTACAATTTTCCCATATCGAGATTTGTGTCATGTACTTCATTACTGATGCAATAATTGAGAACGTGCGAGAATGCACCAAAATTCGCGTTTGTTGTCGTTATTATATTGACGTTAAATATTGACGTTTATTATGAAGGAAACGTTGGGTTTTCTACTTTCTTATGGTACTTGAAGCAGGAATTTTATAAGCACAAGGCATACAAAACGAGAGGTGATAGATATCAACCTCATTATGGACTTTATCTGAATTGTCAGATATTGTCGTAGACTATTGTCATAGAAAATAAAATTATTGTGAACTATGATATGTTTCTTTATTTAATGACAAATAAATTTAAGTGAAAATTTATAAATCAACGGAAAATAAAGAAGCAGCTTATAATAGCCCTGCAAAAAATAGTTAATATTTTGGCACTATAATAAGTTATCAAAAAAAGTGAGCAAAATCATGTGCTAGAATGTCAAAGTAAAAAAATTATTTTACAGAATTTTGTCAAAGCCCAATATACATTACAGAATATACCAAATATACATTAAATACGAGCCCACGACTAAAAAATTTGCGATTACCTCACCGTTGAGATTTTGAAGTAGGAATGTAAACTGTAGGTATAGTAGGTATAGTGTATAGTAGACATAGTGAAGGTGTAAAGATGCTAAACATAAATAAACCCGATAACTAAAGTGAGAAAGTGTGCATGGCATAGCCATTAGTATAGAAAATCGGACATGGCATAGACTTCATGCTACAAATTAATCAAGAGAGCACGAAAACAAAAAGGGTGGAAACCAAGGAAGAAAAATAATAATTTAGAGGAAAAAGGCAAAGGCCAGGGGAGAAAATAAGAAACGGAGATAGGAGATATAAATTTGGAAGCACTTTGTAGAGAGAAATAACGGGAGAACAGTATTAAAGGATTTATTGAGTTGCATGGAAGCCATGCATATAATTGGGGCATGCTGAAATTTAATCAAAATTAGATGGACCACAGCAGGTGTGAAAATAAAAGCGTTAAGAAGTAATATTAGACAAAATTAAGGTACCTTACATATGATATGTAAGAAATTTTGTATTCTAGTACGTTTGCTATCCTAACATATCCGAATATAAGTCATGACTATAAAATGAGATATCAAAATTTTGAACAATTTTTCTAATTTTATCAATTACTAACCTTAATAAAAGAACAATTTAAATAGAGCTCATAGATATAAGATTTTTAGTGAAACCAATTCGGATTTAATATCCCAAAATTCTACAAATGTCATAAATGTCAATAATTTTATATTAGGTTAAGTAGCGGATAGAATTTTTTTATAACAGTTTATTTATTATCATTTTCTCTTATCCACCATATAACAATATTATAATTTGATTATATACCTATATCTATGTCATAGTAATTATGGAATTTGTCATAAATAAATGTGTTAAATTGATATATATATATATATATATATATATATATATATATATATATATATATATATATATATATATATATATATATATATATATATATATATATATATATATATATATATATATATATATATATATATATATATATATATATATATTAGCTTTGAAATTCTTTGCTATTCATATTTATTTTGTGAAAAGTAATCTTGGGTTTGTAGCATTTCATTACATAGAAATTCAAAAAATTACATACTGCTCTGAATATCCTCAAGAAAGGTGAAAGAACTTGTACAACTTCTAAGTGGTTCGTTTTCGTGTGTATAGTGGTTCATTTCCGTATGTGTGTCCAGATATAGCACTGGTAAGTGTGTTTTCTTTCTTATTCGTCTATTTGCTTATTTCTATGTAATGAAATGCTACAAACCCAAGATTACTCTTCACAAAATATATATATATATATATATATATATATATATATATATATATATATATATATATATATATATATATATATATATATATATATATATATATATATATATATATATATATATATATATATATATATATATATACATATATATATATATATATATATATATATATATATATATATATATATATATATATATATATATATATATATATATATATATATATATATATATATATATATATATATATATATACATCCATAATCCAATCATATAAAAGTATGGACAAATTAAAAAATAATTATAACATGAACATTAGCCTGGAGTGAAAAATATGAAAATTGCAATTTGCAAATGCCGATGATTCACGAATGTGAATATATACCTAAAAGTAATGCACGTCGATTTTTAACCAAATCGCTCAACATTAAGGGATGGCACAGTGACATTTAAAATGAAAAAAGTCCAATCGTACAACTGCTTACATAAGAAATTTTTTGGTAGCACGACTACGGAATTTCCTGATTCTTTTTTTCGGACAATATTCCTACTTGATTTTAAATATTTCTATTAAACGATCGTGAAAAACTCAGCTGTGAGGTCAGAAAAATTTTATGACATCATAACTATTCCTTGTTTTCCATGTCATAACTTTTCCGACGCGTCACATAACCGAATAAACTTGCCCAACAAAATATTTTAATTTTTTTTTTAGAAAAAAACTTAAGCGATTAAAAGAAAAGATTATATTTAGGTGGTTAATATTTTTCTCGCATCAAATTAATGAGTTTGAAGAGGAACCAAAAAAAAGAGAATTTCCTTATGTAGGAACTTGTCCGACTGGGCATAAAGTAAACATATATAAAGTCTCAACTGTGGGGTAATCACATTTTCTATAGTCGTAGCATCAAGGACTTGTGTATACCATACAGAATACGAAAATATTGCTTGCCATCACCCTCCCCGATACCTTAACCAGGTCAATTAATTATAATATGCGCCAGTCAAAATCGATACAAAAAAGGCTAACTTCGCAAACGCGCATGTATCTTCGATTTTTTATGTCATTAGAACCCCTGAGAGTAGTTTATACCCAGATTTGCAATCCCGAAAACCCTGTGCTACTCTCATGTTGCTCAAAAAACTGCAAAATTCTGATGCCAGTTTTAGTTTTCTCGAAAAAACTACCTTAAGGAAGCGTTTTTCGTATATCTTCACTTATACTTTGGTAAAGCAAACTAAACAATTTAAGCCTAGTCCGAGCTCTCTATGTCGATTGGTTGCGGAAATACAGCCCGTAAAAGATGGGCATTTTTTTCAAAAAATGAACATTTATTGGTAGGGTCATTTTCCAAGACACGTACCGGCTAAACTAATGGGCCTGGGTAAAAGTCATCAACAGATGAACAATTGAAGTAGCATTTTGCGTATGAGCTAGCACCATATCCGTTGTCCTTGTTCAGAAATCCGTTGTCCTGTTAACGTTCTAAAAACATCATCCCAGAAAACAGAACGTTAACAGTGGTCGATGGTGGTTACCTCCTACAAAAGACGATCTGGCATCGAAATAATCCAGTCAGAGCCATTGTGGCGGTATACGTAGCTGCCCTACGTTCTCAACCACTTTGGTAAAAACGTAGTTGTGGTTTTTGATGGATATCGACAAGATTCAGCTATGAGGCGGACCAAATCAGCTGAACGCCTGCGACGCTCTGCTCCTCTCTCTTGCAGAGACATTTTGTTTGATGAATCAACACCCATCAAAGTGCCCCAAGTAAAACTGCTATGATATCAATCTTACAAAGAGGCAAAGAGGCAAATCACATACCAGGCCGTCTCAATAGCACATGCGCGAATTTGTCTTTCAGGAATTTAAATTAAATAAATTTGGAAGATGTCTAGTTTAGATCGCAAATCGTTCGATATGTTCTCTCACAAATTTTGTTTATTTGGAACGCGAAAAGAAATTGTGAAATATTATAGATGTGTAACACAGCTGTTAATATATTTGACTGTGTAATGGGATGATTTATTATTTATAAGTTTACGCGTACTTTATTTTAAAAAAGGAATAGGTAATTAAAGCTAAATAGTGAGGTTATGTTTAACGTTTTATTCTGCTGGGAATGTTATTTGAATAAATCGAAAGATCTGGAATAAAAGTTAAAAATAAATAGGATAATATAGGAGAAAAGTGCATTTTACGGTATTTGTGGGAAATTCTGTTGGTTTTTTATACGTACTTACTATTAATTTTCTATATAGTCCCCTCAATATCTACATTTTCTCATAGGTATTAGGCACCCAAGTATATTTTTGTGTAGGTGTAAAAGATATCAATATCGTGTACATTATCATATAAGCACGATAGCTCAGCGAGCTAAGACGTAGTGTGACAAATACGTGTAGTTTAAAGACCACCATGTTAATGGGTTCGATCCCCAGCACAACAAATGGCAATGTTGGGGGGAAGTAGACGTTTGTCTGCATTTTTCTTCAATATGTAAACCCCCTTCCCCACAGCTTTGACTCTAGGGGATGTCTAATTTTTGTGATGTATTTATTATCACGACTGTAATAGTTTTAATTGCCTTTTTAATTGCGTTATGGTATAATACCTATTTTGCCATTTTTAATTTTAGAAATCTAAAATCTTTTAGATGGAAATAAATGACATTCATTTTGACCTACAAAGAAAAAAAATCATTGCCAAACTCTCCTTTATAATTGTAACACTTTATACTAAAATCCTTATACTTTTTTGCTTTAATATTGTTTAAGCTTGCAGACTGGAATTTGGAAAACAAAAACCTTATAAAAATAAGATCACTGTAATATTAAAATCTTTTTAATTTGCATTCGGTCAACTTATTGTCATGCCAGTATATATCGACATTATTATATACTAAACTAACAAATTAGTACCAAAATGGTCATAGTGATAAAAGCAAAAATAACCTGATTTTACTCAACAGCTTTTAACGCTACCAAACAACTTTTTTAACGTTTATATAATTCTTTGGCTTTTAAACTATTTGTTTAATAATGTCATTATTATTATATTTTATGTATGTTATATACTTACACAAGTAGCTAAGAGTATATAGATAGAATAGTAGCTAGAGTATAGTTAGGTATATGTTGGGATAGATATAGGTATTAATGGACTTTTATATGATAACTATTTTTGTTACATATGAATAAATAATATTAAGTGCATAGTATTAAAGCAGAGTATTAAGTATATTTTGACAAACACCGACAGAATAAACTACTAATAACAATGTTGACTTCAAACACGCTGATTGGAATAAACTTAATTCCATACATATATATCGAGAACGCAAAACAGAGTACAAGTTCTTCTAAAATAATTATGAAGCATCATAGTCCTTGTATAGTTCTTATCTAGATCGACAACTAGCAAAATTAGAACAACAAAATTGTAAAAATGTAAGGAGCCACTGCGTTACAAATTCAAACTATTTGTCAGTGGCCCTTTATCTCATATATTATATGAAACAGAAGATTATGATGAGCACAGAGTTTTGTAATTTAGTTTTCAGTGTGGTTAGCGCGATGTGTTCTTGTATATCTATGTGTAGATCTGACAATATTTAGTTAATATATAAAAAAAGTTTGCCATAAATTGGCTACAAAAGAATTAAATATATAAAGTTATATGTAAACATAGATGTTCTATATTTATATATTCTATATTTGTCTGTTCTTGCTCACTGCTTGTATCATAATCAGTATTTGCTTCCTCTTCTTCTGTCTGATTCACAGATTCTTTATAGGTGACAGTGACATCATCAGCTTAAATACGCAGATTTCAGTGCATTTTAACTTATTCTCTACAAATGTCGCAGCAGAGACGTCCATAGGTTGAGACACTACTATTGCTGTACTACTACTATTGCTTTGTCCATGGTATCATAAAAAATCAATGTTATCGGCAAGACATGAGATATGTATATTTCTTATCAAAGTGGTAAATTAAAATTAATATATCCTGACATTTTGTTTTACACTGATTTGTGCCTCCAAGCCGTTCATCATAGATTGAACATCCCAAAAAATGCAAACAATCAATATGATTTGTGGTTCTTATTGCATGAAATCCACAGACCATTGTCTGTGGATAAGCAGTAAAAAAAATTCTGAATCTTTTTACTTCGCGGTTGCATTGGAGGCATTTAAAGCCCGAGTTTCATCTCGAACTGTTTTTAAACAAAACATCTGTGGAGGATTGAGACTAATAGAATAATTGAGAAAGCGTAATTTGGCGCTTGAAAATGAATAAAAAATCTATAAGGTCGCTTTAAATTATTCCAGAAATAAAAAATGTATTAATTTTTAAGTTAATTTATTTATTTATTATTAAATATGAACCATATTTATGAATTATCAGTACAAAATGCAAGGGAGAGTATATTTATTAAAAAATGTGCTGGCAGCTATTTCAGTTCACGTAAAATTGGGAGCATGTGTTTTATTTGTTAAATATTAGCCAATAGTTTACGTATAGGTACACACAAACTATAATTAATGCAGTGGGATATGTTAATTAATAAGGTGTTCCTTTTGAATGGTTTGCCTGTCATTCATGATACAATGCTTATTTTAGGACTTCGTACAAGCACAACATCCATCGCTGTACATGGAGTACCTATATGACCGAAACATATATTTGTTTTAACCTTAGATATTTCTTCTTATTGAGTGACACATTTTAATAAATATTTGTAATAGATCTTGGCGTCTGGAAAATCCTTGAATTTATGAGGTAAAAAATGAATACCCAATATAAAAAAATAAATTATAGGTACATATTTTAGGGTTGACGATACTGATTAGCATATTTTTATTTCAGTCCGAATCAGATTTCTATTATTTATTGCAGTCAATTAATTGGTAGAGGAACAAACTGCGTTCTTATCATCTATTGATGATGAGAACAATGATGATATTTGAAACATAAAATGGCTTTACTTATAAAGCCGGAGGGTGAAGAAGTTTGCCTCGACTGTTTTAATTCGGAGATTATTTTTATTTTCTTTATCTGTCCATAATAAGAGCTGATGGTATTACCCAGAAATTAAGGAGGACTGATTTGTACGAAAAACGTTTGAAATTAGAAGCCATTATACTAACTTGGTGTACAGTGCCGTTCAATTGAAAGTAAACGATTTTTTTAATTAATGTGAAACAGGCTTTCAGGTAATCAAAACTTGATTGTCAATTTTATTTGTCAGTTTACTAATAATTATTCTATATTTTGATGTTTTCCTTATAATTATTATTATTATTATTATGCCGCGCTTAACTGAACCGCAAAAAATGAGAGCTGTGATGTTACTGCAGAACGGATGGTCAATGCAAGCAGTTGCAGATACTTTGAATGTGAGTAAAGGTTGCATTTACAAAATTAAAAATATAAAATTAAGCAAAAATGGAATGCAGAAGGAACTGTTGAGTGCGTCCATAGAGGGGGCCGTCAGAAATTCAGTACTATGGAGGAAGACGAACTCGTCCTTGACCACCTCCGACAGAATCCTTTTGTTAGAAAGTTGCTCTGTTGCCACGGCATAAGGAGCAGAGGTTAAACTTTGCCAACCAATTTGTCGGTGTGCCACAGGACTTTTGGGACAACAGAATTTTTTCAGACGAAAAAGTTTTTCAATCCTGCTATGATGGCTCTGTGCGTGTATACCGCCCAAGAAATTGCCGATATGAAGAGCGCTATATAAATCCTACAGCTCGTAGTGGTCGCTTCTCTACCAACGTGTGGGCATGGATATGTTGCCAAGGAGCAGGTGTTACTTGGAGAATCAGAGAGTGTCTTACTGGTCAAAGCTACGCTCGCATTTTGGAATATGTTATGTTACCTTCCGTTTCCATTTTATATCCCGAGAACTTCACTTTCCAGCAGGAAAATATTTTTATTTCCTCTTTCCTTTTTCCATATTTCAATTAAATTTATATTTCAGGATAATTCCTCTATTCACAAATCACGAGTTGTTACTGAATGGCTGAATACAAACCATATTAACACTCTGCCTTGGCCCTCTAAGTCGCAGGATTTAAATCCGATAGAAAATGTATGGGCACAAATGGAAAAAGACATGTATCGCAGAAATTTCGCCGATCAGCGAACGTAGAAGAACTGTGGTTGGCGATTGAAAATGCCTGGGAAAATATTGGCGAGGAATACACCAGGACACTAATATTGTCTATGAGAAATAGGCTTCAAAAAGTTATAAACGCGAATGGTGCTTGGACCAAATATTAATTCATAGTAATTTTTTTAAGCTCTCAGTTAGTTTGTTAATTTAATGGATGTTTTTATAAGAGACGTCCTTACCATATAGATTTCCCTTAATAAATACTGTATATAAAATGCTGTCACCCTATAACTGACAAATACTTCAACCTAAAATAATTTTGAATGTGATCTGTTTACAAAAGCCTGCTTCACAATGGGAACATTTCCAAAATTTCTCATAACTTTCAATTGAACGGCACTGTACAAAGCCACAGAGCTCTTAAAAATCCAACTTTATTTTGTTCGTGCAACAGTAGAAATTACGAGCTGTTCCTCATAAGTATATTCTGTTACAAGTGTAGCCTTTCGTTAGGTATTCCCAGTGAAATTAAACACAATAAATTGTGTTTTATTTCAGTGACCTCACTGCGACCGGCCGTGTGCTAGCAACTAATACAAATAATATTTATAGTGAGTAGTGGTTGTGGAGAGGAAGGAATGTCAAAAATAAACAGCGATGGTGGCTGGGTACACAACGGTTGACCACTGTGCTCTTGCGCTGCTTCTAAACCGCTAAAAGTATTTGTCTAAGCATTTATATTAGGAGCTTACTGCCCGTAGACGGGTTCCTGGAAAAAACGGCTCTCAATAGACGTGAATCTGTTTGTATACACATGCACTTACTGCAGCAGAAAGTTTGACTCGGTGCATTCTCATTGAAACCTTCTAATCTGTTAACTTTGTGCCCAATGGATCAGAAAAAAAAATATTTTTGTTTTTTTTGTGTGCATAAAAGCTACATATTTTCAATTAACAGATGAGTTCTATCAACATGTTGTGATTTTGTGGTATTATTCATCTCAAAATGGAATACTTTTCCAAACGTCGTTCGTGTATTTCAATTTGTTTGCTTTCAGTTGCGAGACATTTGTATTCAAAAAGCTTTCGACCATTGAATGATCAAAATTTTATTATTTAATTTTTTTTCAGTTGGCGGAATACGCAAAAAAATTACACACCAGAAAGAACATGTAAACGAAATTGAAGCATTATAATAATTCTGAATATTATGTATCTAACTACTATAGTATATTCGAAAATGTAAGAGAGGAATACAACCCTATAATCAGAAGCGGTCATGGGCGCTACTATCTTTTTGTATGTAATGGAAATGAAATGCTAATAATTTTGTACATTCGTAGAATATGTTTTATAAAATGTTGGATCTTATTCATCCAGGATCTATAATTATATTGGATAATGCATGTTACCACACCAGACAGCATGAGGGAACGTTTACGACTGGCGGAAATCCGATATAACTGAATGATTGTCAGAAAAAAAATGCTTTCTATTGGGAAATTGTGGAAAAATAAATTTTGGCGATTGTATACACTGTGTCCATTTCAACAATTTACCAACCCCTATAATTGAAAAACCGCAAAATATTTGAAAAATCGCCGGGACACGTAGGTAAATTTTTATTTTAGAGGTGACCATTTTTGACAGTGAAGGGGTCTTGATATGTTTATCCCCTTAACCCCTAGCAACTTTAAATTTTTCTAATATTAAATGGAACCCCTCGAGCTACAGATCATTTGAAAGCCATTTTCATTGCGAATACAGCAGTGCATCAGTTTTGGAATTCGGTTAAGATTTTGAAAAATTATTCAAATTGAACAATAAAACTTACCACCCCGTGTAATCGAAAAACGCAAAATATTTGAGAATTCGCCGGATCACATCGATTTTAGGGGAGACATTTTTGACAGTCCATGGGTCTTCATATATTCATCCCCCTAACCCCCAGCAACCCCAATTTTATTTTTTTTTATATAACTACCCCACGTGTTATACATCATTTGAAAGACCTTTTCATGGCCAATTAGAAGTGCATCATTTTTGGAAATTGGTTAAGATTTTACAAAATTAAATAAAAACATTTAAAAAAAATATAAAATCAATAGCAGTAACTAGCTAATAAATGTATGTTAATTTATTAAGTGTTCAAAGTGTTTACCATTTCTTTTCGTACAATAATAAATACGTTGCTAAAATCCTTGCGAACATTTTCAAAAGTTTCTTGCCTGATATCCCTGTAGCTGTTATACGATTTTGTAGATCTTAAAGGTCTAGTAGCGGGGTTTTGTAAATTACTGATTTGAGGTACCCCCATAGTTAAATGTCATTTAGACTGAGATCAAGAGATCTAGCAGGCCACTCTATCGATTCCCTTCTTTCTATCTACCTGTCAGGAAATATGATAATATTAACAATTTTGCGTAAAATTATGTAATTAATAAATTGTGCAGTTGTAAAATCTCAAGCAATTTCCAAAAATTATGTACTGCTGCATTCGTCATTAAAAGGGATTTCAAATGATGTATAAACAGTGGGGTACTTAAGTCCATTTAAGGTTTTAAAATATGGGCTGTTAGCGGTTAGGGGGATAAATATATCAAGACCCCTTGACTCTCATAAATGTTCGCCCTTATAATAAAAAACGACGTGTCCCGGCGATTTCTCAAATATTTTGAGATTTTTCAATTACAGGGGATAGTAAGTTTTAAAATGAACAGTGTGTATTAATAAATGAATAAAAAAAATACGTTATAAATTAAAAGGCAAAGAATCATCAAATAACAGTATTACGGTCACCCATCATCAAATAACAGTATTACGGTTCGTTTTCGTGTGTATAGTGGTTCATTTCCGTATGTGTGTCCAGATATAGCACTGGTAAGTGTGTTTTCCTTCTTATTCGTCTATTTGCTTATTTCTATGTAATGAAATGCTACCAACTCAATAACTTTTCACAATATATATATATATATATATATATATATATATATATATATATATATATATATATATATATATATATATATATATATATATATATATATATATATATATATATATATATATATATATATATATATATATATATATATATATATATATATATATATATATATATATATATATATATATATATATATATATATATATATATATATATATATATATATATATATATATATATATATATATATATATATATATATATATATAATCCTGGGCTATTAAATAAATTACTTCAAATGAAATAGTCAGAATATATGACG
>CAXKVY010010050.1:0-24315 GCA_964058915.1 Tetropium fuscum
TCATTTTCTAGTTTTTTTAAATTCCTTTTTGTTGTTTCCTTCTCTGTTTATATCTGTTTATAGACTTTATACGGCGTATTATTTACCGGGCCTTACCGTTGACCTTGCATTAAGCTACGAGCATAATGTAAGCGCGGTGCGCTCTCTGCCCTATATCTCAAAAATGGTTGAATAGGTATATAAAAAAATGTTTGGGACAATAGTTAGGCAATAGAGAAATTTATTCTCTACAATTTTTATAACAAATGCAAATGGCAATAATACCATAGGACGCGGGTTATTTGTAAAAAAACCATTTGTTGCTTAAGACGCGGACACGAGATTTTCACTCGGAAAGTAAGCCTCGGTCCATAAATTCGCTTTCGTGGAATATTTTTAATATTATTATCGATAACTGTGCCAAACATCATCGACTTGCAAAGAGATTCAGCGGGTCGTAAGGAGCCCGAAATATTTAAAAAAATATATAACTCGGAAAGTAAACATCGGCCCTTAAATCCGCTTCCAGGGAATGTTTTTAATATTGTTATCAATCACTGTGCCAAATTTCATCCACTTGCAAAGGGATTCAGGGGGTCGTAGCATTGACCGATATATTGGCAGATTTTCAAGCATTTTCGATTGCTTTGGATGAGTGTACAGATTTATCTGACACACCCAGTTAGCTATTTTTATACGAGGTGTTGAAGAAGAATTTGAAGAAATAATTTGAATGTCACGAAAATATTGAATACGGTCGCTATGCTGATGAACTGGAACTACTATCAGACCAATTCACTGATCTAGTTTCCGTTTTTAAGAATATGGATAGCACTTTCAATATTTTGAAATGCACTATAATATATGTCCACGCCGTTGGTTTTGACGATATGATCATTTACTTATGATGACTAACACAAAATGCAAAAAATAGTATAAACAAACCTATTGAGAAAAGCATTTCGCTAAACTTGTTAGTAAAACTTGCTTTTAATATTATTAAAAATACTAAAACTTATTGGTTAATATTATTATACTATTATAGCATATTTATAGAAACAAAATTTGGGTTTGACAGAACTCTTGTCACTTGTCACTGTAATTTTACAAAATAGTGGTAGACATAAGGCACATTTTGTACAAGGTACACATAAACATCCCCAACAAAACAGAAACAACGATACCTCTGTCGCCGTAATAAAAATCTGGCCGATATCGATTCATTAGGGCGTAAAATACAAGATGGGACGTAGTCCTTTAACCGAAGTTTAGGCTTGTTTGAGTTGAGTTTATAAGACGATCTAGTTTCCGTTTTTAAGAATATGGATAGCACTTTCAATATTTTGAAATGCACTATAATATATGTCCACGCCGTTGGTTTTGACGATATGATCATTTACTTATGATGACTAACACAAAATGCAAAAAATAGTATAAACAAACCTATTGAGAAAAGCATTTCGCTAAACTTGTTAGTAAAACTTGCTTTTAATATTATTAAAAATACTAAAACTTATTGGTTAATATTATTATACTATTATAGCATATTTATAGAAACAAAATTTGGGTTTGACAGAACTCTTGTCACTTGTCACTGTAATTTTACAAAATAGTGGTAGACATAAGGCACATTTTGTACAAGGTACACATAAACATCCCCAACAAAACAGAAACAACGATACCTCTGTCGCCGTAATAAAAATCTGGCCGATATCGATTCATTAGGGCGTAAAATACAAGATGGGACGTAGTCCTTTAACCGAAGTTTAGGCTTGTTTGAGTTGAGTTTGCCAGTCTGTTTGAAACAGCTAGTTTAAATTCTGCTCAGCTATCAGATTTCCGCCAATACCTCTGACTGAGTTTGGTCTAAGAAACTAGTCTGCTTATATGGGAAATATTACACAACTTATGTAATTACAGCAACTATACTAGGGCAAAGTTTACTTTTTACATAATAGTGGTTGAATATTATCGTCTCGCTAAAATTAATCTTCCTCTCATTTTTTACTATCTCTGATAACATATTCCCGGCTATTGTTTTGAAAGATTTTCGAACGCATGTATCCAGCAGATTAATTGTGACTTTACGTGTTATTTGGGAAGGATGTTCAGACGATTTTATCTCGAGAGTGATAAGGAAATCTAAGACAGACTGGAAATTATAATATTGAGCTCGTCGAGGATTGCTACTAGACAAACTACTGTGCTAATTCATCATCATAAAGGGATTTAGCGTAATAAGAGGTAAATCTTTCCTAGTGTCAGATGCAGTTGTGATATAGGATGAAATTGATATAACAGGACATTATATTATAATCGCTATGCTGTATTCGATATAAATATATTCTTTTAGATATGCGTTTATAAAAAAATAACGGCGTGAAGTCCAAATAAGATTCTAATCTATATGATCCTTTTGGAATATTTCGTGTGTCAAACAATCATAGATACACATTAAGATGATACCTAAAAGTGCTTGACCACTATGACAAAGTATTTCATTGATTGGCATGCTAATGTAAACATAGAGACAGGGACAGACCTGACAGACAGATCTTTCTGCAAATTTATCTATGGAAGCATGTGAAAAAAATGGTTAAAGATTATAAAGTATGTCCTAAGACGTGTAATAAAACTGATAAAATGCTATAATCAGGCTTAATGGTGAATTTGTGTGAATCTTAAAACCCACAAAAATGTGGATTAAGTATATCCATCGATTATGGTTAATCTACCTTAATTAGAGGCAGTACAGCCATTATTATCTTTTAATGTTGCATTATTTTGCACACCCAATTCCTAATTTTGCACAACCTCAGTTTAGCCCTCACAGCCTCTTGATAAATTAACTTCGCCCCCCCATCCTACAAGATGACAACCATTTTCTAGCCATTATTATCTATGAATTTTGCACACCCATTTCAATATTTTGCACAGGCTCAGTTTAGCTCCCACAGCCTCTTGAAAAATTACTTTCAGCCCCCCCCCATGATCAAAATGACAACCACTTTCTATCCATTATAATATTTGAATTTTGCACAATTTTGCACACCCATTTCCAAATTTGGCACAGCCTCTGTTTAACCCCCACAGTCTCTTGAAAAATTACCTTCAGCCTCTCCCCATGCTCAAGATGACAACCATTTTCCAGCCACTGTAATCTTTGAATTTTGCACAATTTGGCACACCCATTTTCAAATTTTGCACCGCCTCAAAATTTTTAAAATTATTTTGCAATAAAGTCATGACGCGTATCTCGCTCATTGTAACTTTTTTAATGGCTTACTATATACGTTAAGATATTTCATTTTAAGCCCTATTTCAGCCCAAAGTCCAAAATCGCGCTTATTTTTTCTGGCACCCCTACATGCAATTAAATTCGCAGCACATATTTATCATTAAAATTCATGCTAATCAAATCAAATGCTGGAAATTGCTTGAATAGGGACGAATTACCTCTGGAAAAGCAAACAAATCTGTATTGGTTTAATATCGTAGGCATCGAATGAAAAGTATTTAATCCAGGAAACGATACGCTTCGAAATGAAAATGCAATTTTAGGTTTTGTTGCATAGTCAAACTTCCATGTTGGAAGTTTCCTTCCAGAGCGGATGTTTATTTTAATATAGTTTACCGTAATAAGCTGTATGCTTTGTGAGCAAAGCTTAAGTAGATATTGTTCGGAACCACGATATAAAATGTTATACGTAAACATTTGATTTAAAAGAAAAATAATTCTCGGAGTTTTTAACTTCCCTATCAAGCAAAAGGGTAAATTTAAATCCATAGCATACATTTCGTCATAGGTCAAACTAAGTGGATCTTTACTACATAACTAATAAGCATATATCAATACAAATCGTATTCTGTGTAATTTATGTAGAATCTGGAACAAAATTAATAAGCATGAAATTGGAGATAATATTAAGATTGTCATGAGAGATAATAATTTTACAAAGACATTTTGTTTTCTCCATTTTTTCCCAATCCAGAATTTAAAGTTACTGTATGTTAATTGAATTCACGTGGATTATCGCCATGTCGTACGGTTTAATTCACACAGATGGAGATCAAATTAAATGGTATCCCACTATATACTACTGTAACGGTCGAATATGCCATTAAAATGTTTACAGGAGTGTCATTAAAAAGAGCAGATACCATTAAAATGTTTGCCGCCGCGATAAAATGTTTATATTGTATCTAGAAAGTTTATTTGTGGGCGCGGGATATGAAAAGTTTTATATTAGTGCGGTATTTTATATGTGTATATACTTTCTGTGGGATTTCATTTCAGCGGAATGGAATGCTGTCGCGTATGTTTGAAATTCTTCGATTCTGTACGAAGTGGACATGAAACTAAAGAATGTCCAAACTTGGATTTTCGTAAAATGTAGTTCGAATATTTAATAGTAGTTATATTCTTCATTGAGCAATTAATGATAGCCATCATTAAAGCAGGGTGACGCTTAAGTACTTCACGAGCTGAATTATGATAGTTACTTATGACAATTAATTAATTAAGTTGAATATTATCATTTGTCCACGACCATTATACATTTCTTATCTTGAACGAGTTGATTGTCAGCACATAACGCGTTCTTGGGAAAAATGTCACAAAAATAATTTTCTTCGTTCATGCTTTAAAACTTTTCGTATGCTTATGAGTATGAGTTTAAAAATATAATTTTCCGGGAAAACGGAGAAAAATTATCTTTCCTTTTCAACCGACTTCAAAAAAAGGAGAAAGTTCTTCAACTGTAGTTTTTTTGTATGTTCGTTGCCTCAGAACCCTGTCATTTATAAATCAATTTTAAAAATTCTTCTTTATTGGCAAAGGGGTGTTTTCAAGAGGATCCCATCCTAGTTTTATTGGCATTGGACCTTCGATTCCGAAGATATACCGGGGAAATCAACAGATATACCAGAGGAAATGGCGAATGCACAGTACTAATTTATGGATATTTAAATTAATTAAAAACATATTTTCTATCGGATCAAATTGTGAAGCTGAAACACATTCCCGAATCAACTTAATCCCGAAATTTTCAAAAAATGTTTTTCTGGCGTTACTTATAATTTTCATAATTTAAAACGAACATCAGCACAAAACTGGAATAATAACATTGAAAAGGAAAGACAATTCTCGATAAAACTTCAGGTCTTCCCTGAAAATATTTTTAAACGTTCTAAATATAAAAAAATCTATCTACTAATACCTATCACACGATCCCTTCGATAAAATAGAAACATTTTCTTTCCAGGTTTTCCATAGTTTTACGGGTATTTTCATGTTTTTTCGTTCTTCATAATCAGAATACGAGACTGGTAACCTTGGTTACGTACAAGATGCAAATCGCGTGAAAAATGAGTCAATTTCCTCAAAGATGACCAAATTTTTCCGTTTTACCAGACGTGGCATTAATTTTCCGGGGAAATGACATCGGATTTATATATATATATATATATATATATATATATATATATATATATATATATATATATATATATATATATATATATATATATATATATATATATATATATATATATATATATTAGCTTTGAAATTCTTTGCTATTCATATTTGTTTTGTCAAAAGTAATCTTGGGTTTGTAGCATTTCATTACATAGAGAAATAAGCAAATAGATCTTCAGAGCAGTGTACGATTTGTTTCACTGATCATTTATATATATATATATATATATATATATATATATATATATATATATATATATATATATATATATATATATATATATATATATATATATATATATTAGCTTTGAAATTCTTTGCTATTCATATTTGTTTTGTCAAAAGTAATCTTGGGTTTGTAGCATTTCATTACATAGAGAAATAAGCAAATAGATCTTCAGAGCAGTGTACGATTTGTTTCACTGATCATTTATATATATATATATATATATATATATATATATATATATATATATATATATATATATATATATATATATATATATATATATATATATATATATATATATATATATATATATATATATATATATATATATATATATATATATATATATATATATATATATATATATATATATTATATATACACAACCAAACTTATATGGATTCACACGCTATCACCGGCAAACAATTTTTTTCCTGCAAAAATTGATATGCGTATCAAAAGAGGAATATGTTTACCAAGTAACATATTCAGTTTACCAGTAACAAGTTTACAAGTAACAAGTTTACCAGTAACAAGTAGGTTCATTCCAAGTTTATGACTTTTGCTATTACGGTGGTGATTTTTCTGTTGACATGTGAAATCGTAGCTCGGTTGTGAACTGTTTATGTGTGAAAATTTTTGAAAAAATGTCTTGTGGGGTTATCAGACGTGCAAAGGGGAAGAATTATTGCTCTGGTAGAACATGGAATGTCATAAAGAGAAATTGCAAGGACAGTAGGGGTTACACAAGGGGTCGCTTTGAAAACCTATTCAAGGTTTCTAGAATTGGGGACCTTAAAAAAATCGATCAAGAAGAAGTCGTGGAAAAGTTACTACTGAAGAGCAGGACCGGTTTCCAGTTCAAATAGCAAGAAGAAATCCGACTCTATCTCATCCCGAGCTTCAAAGGTAACATTTGCAAGTTCCGGGAATTAAGAGGTAAGGGACGGATTAACGTTTCCGTCGAAACCATCCGGAAGAGGCTTCAAGCTCGAGGATTATTTTGCAGAAGACAGTTAAGGGTTCCCGAACTAACAAGACAACATAAAATTTACCGTTTACAATGGTGTTTGGAGCATCAAAACTGGACTATCGAAGACTGGGGAAATGTCTTATTTTCAGATGAAACCAGAATTGATCTTCGTACAGACGACCGGCGAATTCGAGTTTTGAGAGATCGTGAGAGACAGGCTAGACTCGCTGTTGCTAAATCTGTCCCCAAATACAAAGGAGGAACTGTAATTTTTTGGGGTGGAATTATGAGGGATGAGAAAACTGCTATACTCCCCATAAGACAAAACTTAACGGGTCCTAGGTATGTTGGTTTAATTCTAGGACCCATAGTAAGAAACTGGAGAGGCGCTTTTGGCGAAAATTTTGTTTTTATGAACGATAATGCACCACCTCATACAAGCAGAGTCGCCACAATTTTTTTGGAAACAGAAAATGTGACTGTTACAGTGGCCTAGTTGTTTACCTGACCTTAATCCCATAGAACCCGTATGGGATATGATTAAAACACGGACTAGAGCTCGAGTCAATAACCCTGGCAGCACAGACCAACTGATTCAAGCAGCTTTAGAAGAATGGGAAAATCTTCCCCAAGAAAATATTAATAACCTAATCGAAAGCATGCCTCGTAGAATTCGCGCATGTATTGAGGCTACAGGTGGCAACATTGATTATTAAATTAACAAAAAACGATTATTTGTTTCTTAAATTCTCTATTACATTAAAGTTTTTCTTTGCGAAAAATATACGATTTACGTTATTTCAAAACTTATTTAGAAAGTTGTTGTTTATTTTTTCAATAAAAGTGGTTTGCATACAACTCTATTTATTTTCCAACAATTCCTCTTTTCTTTAAATTTGATCAAAGAGGAGAAAAAGGGTGATTCCATATAAGTTTGGTTATATATATATATATATATATATATATATATATATATATATATATATATATATATATATATATATATATATATATATATATATATATATATATATATATATATATATATATATATATATATATATATATTTAATTGTCATTTTTTCCCCAAATGAATGAACTATTGTTCATATCTTTAAAAATAACCACCGTTCAACGATTTTATTTTCACTTCGAAATTATCACGTTTCATTTCTGTCAATGATCTTACATTTAATTTTTCTGTTATAGTTTCTCGCTCTGTTAATGTCATTATTTTGAGTGGCGTACATAAAATTACGGTTTCTTATTAATATACTCTTGGTTATCTTTATTACTCTAGCATACTGGGAAAAATCGAGAAACAGAAACAGAGCTGTGAGCAACAAAAGCAGAAACTTCCGTGCTCCATAAAGCTAACACCAATGCCTAAATGTCCTAAATATTTCTTTACTTTTATTAATATGCACCTTTGTGCAAGTGGTTGAATACCTGTGGACTTTTGCTTTAAACCAAAATTTTAAGTTATCACTAATCAAGGCTATTTTTTTTTCAGATACAGTCGGTCACTACCCACCATGGGATATTCAACTGTAGTTAAAACAATTGGTAAGTTCTTATGACTAAAGTTCAGAACACATATTCGTCGGTTAAATTCGACACATAACATCGGTTAAATTACAAAAAAGTTTCGGTATTTTATTGTTATATAAAATATGTCAAGATATCTTCGTTTTTAAAATATCCCGAAATATCCCTTGTTTATTATTACATCTATCAGTTCGAAAATTGATACCTTGAATGACTGATGTCAATTATTTTTCCTGTGCCTCCTAGCCTTTGACATGATAGTTAACTTTATGTTTTCTCATGGATACTATATAATTTGTTTACTCCAAAAAATATTCTTTTTACAGATATAAATGAAGCATTTTTGTTAAAAATAACCTGAAAAAAAAACTATCTGGGAAAAAGTGACTGTTTTGGTTGGCATGGGTTATACAAAAAAAGGTACCTTGCTTTTATTTATATCACAGTCTTGTCGACCATTTCATACTACAAAAATACTACAAGTCTTTTATAACTTTATGATGAAGAAATATGTATTTTGGAGAAAATAAATCATATCATGCTATCCATAAAGTTTAATCCATAAACATCCATAAACATCGTTATTAATCCATAAACATCCTAAATATAAACCACAATAAAAACAACAATGAACGCACGGAAATTTTACATTTACAGCAAATGTTTGAATGAAACATTAATTTCAAAAATTAAACACTTCTTGGACGTACCTTTTATAGATATAATTTTTAACCTTAATAGCAATCACAATATATATATATATATATATATATATATATATATATATATATATATATATATATATATATATATATATATATATATATATATATATATATATATATATATATATATATATATATTTTGTGAAAAGTAATCTTGGGTTTGTAGCATTTCATTACGTAGAAATAAGCAACTAGACGAATAAGAAAGAAAACACACTTACCAGTACTATATCTGGACACACATACGGAAATGAATCACTATGCATATGAAAACGAACCACTTAGAAGTTGTACAAGTTCTTTCACCTTTCTTGAGGATCTTCAGAGCAGTATACGATTTATTTCATTGATCATTCATACTTGAATTTAAATTACCAATACACCAACATTACATAACATAAGCAACTAGACGAATAAGAAAGAAAACACACTTACCAGTACTATATCTGGACACACATACGGAAATGAATCACTATGCATATGAAAACGATATATATAAAATTATATATATATAAAATTATATATTGTATATATAATTCAATATTTTCCCGCATATAGTTGGAAAAAGTAGTTGTTTTTCAATAGGTTCAACAAGATTTTATGAATTTTAAAGTTTAACATCTTCTGGATAACTGTATGCCTAATGCTTTTATATATAATATGTTCAAATAGAACAAATATAAATAGTAGACTAGGTTTGTGTAATCTAAGAATGAGTTCCGTCAAAAACTAATGTCATAAAACGTCACTGCAAGTGTTGGTGTATTGGTAATTTAAATTCAAGTATGAATGATCAATGAAATAAATCGTATACTGCTCTGAAGATCCTCTGAAAGAACTTGTACAACTTCTAAGTGGTTCGTTTTCATATGCATAGTGATTCATTTCCGTATGTGTGTCCAGATATAGTACTGGTAAGTGTGTTTTCTTTCTTATTCGTCTAGTTGCTTATTTCTACGTAATGAAATGCTACAAACCCAAGATTACTTTTCACAAAATAAATATGAATAGCAAAGAATTTCAAAGCTAATATATATATATATATATATATATATATATATATATATATATATATATATATATATATATATATACATATATTATATTATATATGTATATATATTATTATATATATATATATATATATATATATATATATATATATATATATATATATATATATATATATATATATATATATATATATATATATATCTCTATATATATATATATATATATATATATATATATATATATATATATATATAGTTATATATATATACATATATATATATATATATATATATATATATATATATATATATATATATATATATATATATATATATATATATATATATATATATATATATATATATATATATATATATATATATATATATATATATATATATATATATATATATATATATATATATATATATATATATATATATATATATATATATATATATATATATATATATATATATATATATATATATATATACATATAATGAAATATACATATAATGAAATGCTACAAACCCAAGATTACTTTTCACAAAATAAATATGAATAGCAAAGAATTTCAAAGCTAATATATATATATATATATATATATATATATATATATATATATATATATATATATATATATATATATATATATATATATATATATATATATATATATACATATATTATATTATATATGTATATATATTATTATATATATATATATATATATATATATATATATATATATATATATATATATATATATATATATATATATATATATATATATATATATATATATATATATATATATACAGTTCTTACGGATGTTGGATATATTCCTGCTGAATATATCCAACATCCGTATTACTGTGCAACCAGTAATACATTTAAACGTAGAGTGTGTAGTATCAATAAAAGGATTGAGAGAGTTAATAAGTCAAAATGTTATTCTTTTGGTGTAACATACTTATTCTTTTGGTGTATACTTTCGTATACAATAGAATTCTTAATTACTTACAAATACATTGTTAGTGAGAGGTTTTTCCTTTTGTCAAAATAATTTTTCATTTAGGCCAAATAAAGTAATATTTATATACACGTAACTAAAACATTGTTATATTCGGGGGATATAACCTACATAAAAACAACAGTCTATTATAAAGATGGGAGAAGCGAAATTATACGATAACAGGACTGGCGAAAATGTATTAGGCTTTTGTCAGATTATTTAAATCAAAAGTAAACGGAGGGTTCATCGTTGGTGCTTTGGGATAAAAATATTACCCTGGATAACTGAAATCCAATCGCGTGCTAGGAATGTAAACTTTGCGAAGTTTAAATTTGAATTACGTTACTCTGTGCTTCTCGTGCGCGAATAACTTCGTGAATAATAAAATTACAAAGTAGTTTCGCCAAACTGCAACGTAAAGATGCAAAGTATAGTTCTTTACATGGCTTGTGTACCCAAACATTTACTGCTACGCATCAAAAGAATTTCGGTTTGAATGCCCTCTCAACTTAAAAATTCTGTAGGTTTATTCAATGAGACTTTTTGTGTATATATGAAACGTATATTGTAGCATTTAATTTTGTAATTTAATTTTAGTACTCTCACTAGCTAATAGGAAATGCAATGGCATAATATTCTATAAACAACACAATAAAATACCTAGGGATTATTTTAAATAAGCTATGGAAACATAACGTACTATATTATTTGTAGTAATCAAACTTGAAGTAACCAGATTACCTAAATAATATTTCATATAAATCCTCTTAGTATATTTTCCAATGGAATTTTCCCAACCGGATACGAATTAATGTATTTACAGGGCGCTGTAATGACACGGAAATTAATCGGCAGATGAAGCGAACTACGCCGTTTACGCAAGTTGCTTCTATGATCTCACTAAATCAACACGTGGAAGTACATTAAATTAAATTTATATTTATCTCCAAAATATATGCATGAAATTTTAATTTCAATTTTTACTGCACCGGCAGTGGAAGTTAAGATCTAATGTTGTCAGTTGGGGCCGGGCATACGAACACACTATAATAATATACTATTCACAATTGTATATTAGCACCAAAATACTTGAACAAAAATTACAATTATGTGCATTCAACGATTGCTGGACAAAGACTCAATATATAATCATACTACAAATATTCCGTCTATGGTAAATTGTATATTACATCAATTGCTCTATTAGATAACCCCGACTGAGTTAGTGGTGTCGGGAGACGCTGTTGGTGAACTTTTACCAGGCAACTCTTGCCTTTGATGGCGAACTTTTGCCAGGAAACTTTGGCCTTTGATGGCGAATATTTGCCAGGCAGCTTTGGCCTTTGATGGTGAACTTTTACCAGGCAACTTTTGCCTTTGATGGCGAACTTTTGCCAGGCAACTTTGGCTATTAAGGGCGAAATTTTGCCAGGCAACTTCGGCTTTCGATGGCGAACTTTTGAAACTTTTTGTATTTATTTTGAGTTGGTTAATGCGTTAATCGACATTGAAAGTGAAATATCTTTAAGCGTGTTCTAGACCGACCACTCGTTCATATGGTCGTCTAGATCTCCCGGTGAATCGATCTTCCTTTCGTTCGGCATTAGTTCAACTATCTTCAGTGGTCCCTGAAACTTCGGCATGAGATTTTTGCTTGCATTATTAGCTGGAAAACCCGTAACTTTGTTAATACTAGGTCCCTAACTTGAAATATTTTCAGTGGCCTCCGCTTTTCATTAAATTATACATCTTGTTTAATCCGATTTTCTTCCAGTCTTTCAGTCGTATCTTTTCTAATTTTTGTCACATCTATGATATTATTTTCTGCGCTTATTGTGTGCTTGTCATTATATATTTGTAAGTGTAGCAAGAGCAACCTAGCAAGAGTTCTGCGGGCGTATTTTGTGTTACTCGGTGTTTTGTACTATTGGACCCTTGTTGTCTTATGGTTAAATTCTCATCACAACTATTTTTGGGTTTCCAAAGGTGGTAAAAATTTCGGAGAGTTTTTTTAAATTACATGGTACTGCTTCTATGTGGACGAATTTGGAGAACTCATCTACCAATACAAAAAGGTATTTATTTTTTTTGTGCAGATATCACCAATGGGCTTTGGGCCCCTGGTCTATATGTAGAGTATGTGGTCGAGCTTACTTGGGAATAGAGTGCAAATGACGACTTGCAATAGAGTGCACGACTTATTATAATCAACTATAGTTCTATTGTAAAAGAACATATTTAAAAATGTGCAAACGGATGCATATAAGAACGGTACATACGGGTAATAATTTCAGAGAATAAAGACAAAAAAAGGCAAACTACGGAAAAATTCCAGAAAAGCTGGATGTTCGTAAAAATCTTCTTTTTATGTTTCTGCCGCACCACAAAAAGCCGTTTTTCCCGAAAATATCGTCAACGATAATTTTTATCGAAAAAATAGCTCTTTAAAAATTATAAAATTGGAAATTATAAAATAATCGATTATCTCCTAAAGGCTATCGAAAAATCCTAAAACCTAAATGAAAGTTTTAGGATTTTGAAAAATCTATTACAATAAAAAAATAAGTATATAGGATCAGTCAAAAAGTCATGACGAAACAAAGAAAAAGTTGCTTTTTCTTTAATGGAACATCCCATATATTATTTCACATTTCAAGTATTCTCTGAATTCTAAACAAAATATAGCACATATAGCACATATAAATATAGCACATGATGTAACTAATATTAACAATTTTCGAGATATCGAACTTTGAGGGTAACGTTTTACTATTCTCAAATGTGTAAAAGAAAAAGGGCACAAATTATGGATATTTATTTGCAAAACAACACAAGGTGGAGAATATGGACATGATATAATTTTATTATTAATTTTATTACAGAAAATAAAAAAGCATTCAGGGTTCATAAAACTGCATGAAACGAAAAAAAAATTTTTTGTGATTGTCTTGGATATTTTAAATTTTAAGAAAACAATAGTTATGAGAACAACAAATTTTTTTTTCGAATTCTAATTTACAAGTTGCTCAAAGTGTTAATAATTTACCTCCTGACAGTGATGAATTCGCTGAACAAAATTTTGTAGTGAGTCTTAAAGGGCGTTGGGTGATATAGTGGAAATTTCATACCCTACCTTTTCCTGCAATTTTCCGATATTCTGAGGCCTTTTTATGTAGATTACATTTTTATGCGACACCACGGAAAAAAGACAAGCGGGGTCATGCCGGGAGACCTAGTTGGCCATTCTATTGCTCCTCTCCGTCCAAACCATATATCAGGAAATAAATAAGGATTGTTATTGTTCGAGAATAATCGTCTAAGTTCTGGAATAATATGTTCTTGCAAAAGTAATAAATACAGTTCAGAGGACAGATTTGCGTTTATAAAATAGGGTGCTATGACATGTCCACCAATAATGCCAAACCTAACATTTACTTTCTGTGGTCGCTGGGTGCGAACTTCCTTCATATAATGTTGATTTGAACGATTATATTTTTGTATAATTTATAAGAAGGTGATTTTAGTTCGATATCTATAAAACGGTTAAATTTAGGTATATTATGTTCTATATGAATTTTGTTGAAAATTTGGAGAATAATTGAAATGTAGAATAATATGCGAGGTGCTCCATCAAGGAAAAGGCAACTTTGTTTCGTCTTGACTTTTTGACTGATCCTGTATACTTAATTTTACATATCAGCGACCCTTTATACGACTAAGTTTATTCCTGTGCATAAATATACTCTCGAGCTCTGGGAAATCACTATTTAAAAAAAAATTAGTTTTGATTTGAGGCTGATAAAATATTCGTTGGAAGCGATTGACTGTCCCAGAAATTTTACTGATAAAAAATTAAAATGCGACTAAAAATGTTTAAGAGAAATGTTTCGATATTATCCGCAGGCAACTAAATTGCTTCTGAAGTAATCATTCCCCAGCATATTTACTTAATCTTACCGGAAAAATAAATCCCAGCTTTCAACTGTCCAATCGAAACAAAGTAGTCGTATCTCATCAATGAGCATGGTTAGTTTTAAATATAAGACACCTGAAAGATGAAAACCCGCATCCGCGAATTTATCGTGTCTATTTGATTTATTCCGCAATATTTATTCCAGATTTTCATGCGTTACGGAAACTTAAATATTTAAAAATGTTTGTTAATAATACTCACATTTGAAATCCGGGTGAATCACCATTTAAAAGCGCAAGTCAGGGATACAGGATACGGGATCATTTAATGTGAACTATATTTTTTTTTAAATTAAACACAAACTCAGCACTTCTCTCAAGAGCAGTAAAAGTTTCATTTGCGATATCATTCTCCTTGCCGTTTGATGAGAATAGTCTAAACATTCCTATTATAAAGCATTGGGATGAAAAAATTAATGGGAGCCATCGAAATGTTATTTCAAATAGGCTGTAAAAGTATATTATTAGTGTCCGTATTATTAGTTATTATTACGTAACATATTCTTTCGTGTAGAACATTATACACCTCCAAGAAATTAAGGCACCATGACAGAAATGCAAAAAGATGTATATGTTATTTTGCTTGTTGCAAAAATAATTTTTTAAAAAACTTTATTTGAATTAAAACATGAAATGAAAAATGTAAAATATGGGAGTGAATTTAATTTAGATATTGACTGTTTGTACATTGAGTGTAGTAACGACTACACTTGTCGTTACTACACTGCATAGTACATACACTGAAATGTTTTTATATAAACTATATACTGCAAGTTAGCATACAGGTGTACAAGCGACAGCTTGGTCAACAGCTTTATCTGCATTACGTGCTGATAAGCGAAACATGAATGCATGAGAACGGGATTTGAATTGTGATATGCAATGTTTTCTGAGTAACGTTTAATAATAAAATGTAAGTTGTGAGTCTAAGGTAATGTAATAAACATATAAAATGTAAGTTAAGACAGGAAATATTTATTAATTTTAGATTGAGATGCTGAGATTCATTAATAGGAAATAGGTTAGACTATACTTTCTTTGATGAACTTGTATGTCTTGGAGTCCCTGTTTATAGGCGCCACTTCATTAATTGAATGAAGAATGTAGATTTAAGTTTTTGATTTTATTTTTGGAAGTATTGCTAAGATTCAAAATTTTATACATTTTTCAATCACTTTATAATTAGAGCAATGAGACATCTGTCTCAATGAGACTTCAAAACAAACCTGTGTTGCTTGTAGTTGTTGATTCGTTTAAGTTATTGTTCTGTAAAATTGAATATGTCTGTTTGAAGAAAAGACTATTTGATTTTAAAATTATAAATTATTATAAAAGCATGTGATTAGAAGAACGTTTGCACTTGCAGTTAAATTTACTTGAAATTGCCTGAGCTACCCTGTATAACTTAGGAATTATAAATTCGCATGGGATATAAAAATCCTGGGCGAATAAAGGAATATTATGAACATTTGCGAATAAAATTCAATAAAGTATTTTGGTTATTACCTTTGTCCTAACAAGTTAATCCTTAAACCTTTGAGGTCACTGACACTCGCGAAAAACGCCACACTGAACTCGTTACCCTTGGAATGCAGCAACTCGTACCTCTCGTATAATAACTCCTACATCCTCGTTTTGGATTGAACAGCTAACAATAACTTAGAAATTAGAGAAATAGGAACAGCAACTAATTCTCCTTAAAGTTATACAATAGCGTCTCTGGAATACTGGTATTTTGGTATAATCACTTGATTATATTTTAATCTTCGGTTTGATATGATAATCTCTAGGTTCCCTAACTAGGATTCATTTTATGCCGGTATTTTAACGCCGTATACTTTTCTAAGTTTATAAATATCTAAATTTTCACTAGCAATAGTTTTAACACATATATTATTTACTTTAACACTTAAATTCAACAAGTTCTTCAACTTGTTTATATAGTTTCCGATATTTGATACCCATTAATACTTAAAGATCCAAAGTGAATCAGATCTATACATACTTCATTAGAAATTGCAATTGCAATTTGAGCTTTTCTTTTGCCCCTTCGGAATGGGAAACTCGCCGAATCGCACCCACTTAGGCAATATACTGCTAATAAAACTCCACCTTTATTTTTAGCATTCTTATGATAGGTATTGGGTATTGGTATTGGTTAGTGATTGAATTATCATATGGCATGGTACAAACTTCTTATTATTTTGCATCCATATTTCTGTCAGTATAATTAGAGTAGCACATTGATAATACAAAAGATATTTTAGACAAAATAAGAGTAACAATACTACAGTATTGTTATATGCTATTGAACAAATTTTTACAACTATTTTTGACGGGACATGTTATGTTACTGATTATACTATATCCGATCATCGAACATGTATTATTTATGTATGGTATTATTTACATTTAACTCTAGTAATCGTAGGGATATTTTACGTAAAAATGTTTCAGAAGTTTTAATAAATGTACGGTGTCCAAAAGTCTGCCCTTCGTGAAGAAAACTGGGCTACGATCTATATTTATCTTGGGATGTAATTTAAATGTATGTAGCGGAATTTATTAGGTTTCGAGTTTCATATGGCACCCAACTTGGGTCCATATTTTCTCTCGGTGTAATTCCATCGTTTAAACCGGCAAACTAATAACAAATAATTATATTTCAGTGAATATTTCAGAGCTGCATCCTTTCAGAAAGTCATGGTACCAAAGTAGAGGTATGTTGAAAAGGTTACAGGTTGGGCGCCATACTTTCCTTTCAGTATCATGTCGCTGTTGATAACTGACTTTTGCTTAAAGGTATGATAATTTTGGATGTGCGTACATCTCTAGTGATTCTTTCATATAATTCGGATAAGCACAACGAACTTTGGCATTAAGTCAGCTATTATAAATTGTTACACAAGGAAATCTTCAACCTATAAGTCCATCAATAGCACCCGCTACTCTCTGCCGCAATGGTATAAGGGACTATTGTCGTTTTGAACACGGAACCGGATGGAGAAAGTTAGACAGAGCATTGTGGATTACCCTAAAGTTTCAATAGCAACGTAAGTGAACGCTTTCGAATAGATTATCCTGTTTTACAGATAATTTGAAACTTTTGTGATTACGTGAAAGATGTTTCAAAGTAAGATTGAGAGAATATTTATAAAAAGTTTTGCAAAAGAAAAGCAGTAAAAGAAAGAACTGAATATTATGTAACAGTATATTGTGTATCTAGTTAAAAGCAATACATTCCCGGACGACGAGGAAGATGTAAACTGATTCTTATTGAACAAGCACTGAAGTGGGGGCTTTTACTACTAGATACACATACTATTTATTCTGAAATGGCAATCGATATTATTATAAAAATAATAAAACAACATTTCACAACCTAAAACGTTGTAAAATGGCGCCAGAAATTTAAAATTGATTATTACTTCGTAGTATATAAAGACTGGAATATATTGAACTCAGTAATCAATAGTCAAGACAATATGTCAATATGTTTTTAAATACAGAAAACAAAGTCAATACAACCGATCCCCTAGTTGAAGAATATGTACTTTGCACATTCTTACATGCTCATTCAAAAAACAATTATTGTTCAGTAAGTACCAACTCTTCGCTGTATATAGATTCATTTGTAAATAAGTGAGTCGGTGACATAGTTATTACGACGATATACTTTGAAGAAACCACTTAGAAGTTGTACAAGTTCATTCACCTTCTTTGAGGATCTTCAGAGTGCTGTACGATTTGTTTTATAGATCATTTACACTTGAATTTAAGATATTCATACCTCAACACTTTCTAAGTCTTTCTTTTGACTAAGCAAGCAATTTATGTATCACTCCCTGTTTAAATGTTTGATAATTCTATTGTATATGTAATTCAATATTTTCTAGCATATAGCTAGGAAACGTAGTTGTTTTAATAGATCCTACAAGATTTTATGCATTTTAAAGTTTAACATCTTATTCTGGATAACTGTATGCCTAATGCTTTTATATATAATATGTTCAAATAGAACAAATATTAATAGTAGAGTAGGTTTGTGTTTTCTAAGAATGTCAATCCCGTCAAAAACTAATATAATAAAATGTCACTTTTAGCTGTGTTGTTATCTAGGATGTACGAGTATATGTTTGGGGTATATGATTCATTCAGTTACAGAGAATGTTAGTATAAAAATATAAATCATATCGGCTGGCGTTAATGATTATAAACATTTAGGGGCTCTGTGTGACTGTGTTACTGAGCTGCCGCCTGTCAGCATTCATTGCATCATTCCCGATCGTGAAAGCTGCCTGGGTCACTTGGCCGCTAGTGTTTAATAATTATTAATCTTATAAATATTAGTTTTACCTGTAATATGAAAACTGTTCAAGTATAAGTGGTAATTCCGTTAATTTTACTTGCCCAAAAAACAGTAATGACGTCGACAAAAATTCTATTTTTTATTTTTTTATACGGGGTGGTCACAAATTACCAAATATCAAAAAAAGTTTAGTTTTCGGGAAATAGCTATTATTTATAAAAATTTTTATTGGCCCAAAAATAGTAATGATGTCGACAAAAATCATATTTTTTATACGGGGTGGTCACAAATTACAAAATCTCAAAAAAATGTTTAGTTTTCGGGAAAACGCTATTACTTATAAAAGTTTTTGCTAGCCTATAGTAATGTCGACCAAAATTATGTTTATTATAGTGGGTGGTAAAAAGTTACAAAATCTTAAAATTCGGTAAGAGCAAAGTTTGTACTTTTTGATCACCACGTATAAAATTTTACATTGTCGACAAAATGTTATTGTTTACAAAAGTTTTTACTTGTCCAAAAAATAGTAATGACGTCGACAAAATCATATTTTCTATACGTGGTGGTCACAAATTACAAAATCTCAAAAAATGTTTAGTTTTCGGGAAAACGCTATTATTTATAAACGTTTTTGCCTTAAAAAATTACAAAATCTTAAAATTTGGAGTAAAGTTTGTATTTCGATCACCACGTATACATAACTATATACATAACTATATAACTATATATAACTAATGATGATTTTGTCACAATTACGTTTTTATACGGGGTGATCAAAAATCACAAAGTTAACTATTACCAAATTTTAAGATTTTGTAATTCTTAACCACCCTGTATATACAACACATGTTTCGAAAAAGCCATCACTATTTTTAGGCAAAGAAAAACGTTTTTAAAGAATAGCATTCATTCGAAAACAAAAAAAATGAGACTGTAATTTTTGACCACCCCATGCAAGATACCCCGTTTAAAACGACCTTCAGGGTCAAACGAACAAAAAATGGTAACACAACTGCGTTTTATTTTTATCAATTCACTTGAGAATTTTTTACCAGTTGTTTCTGGCATTTCCAATGCGCCTGCGATACTTGCGTAAGATGCAAGATCAGTGAATTTTTGTCTAATTTTACTGTATAATTTATTTAAATAACCCAATTTAGATTTTCTTATATGTTTCAAATCTATTTATGTACGTTTTTTATTGCTTATGCTTTTTTAGTGTAAATTATAAATCCAGATGCTACATTTTTTCATTGTTTTTGGGCATTTAGTAAAATTGTCAAATACAGTAACTCAATAACTATCAAAAATATAGATATTTAGTAATATTATTTTATATTTATTTGTACCCTTATAAAGAGCAGAAAAAATATTTAAGAAAGAAAAAGCAGCACTGTGGGGTCAAATCTAACGAAGTAATCAGAAAAACCAGTTTAAAATAAACAAGTTGTTCTAGCCAAAACCTTTAAATTTAAATCTGTATGTCTTGTATGTCGAAATTATGAGATGTCTTCCTCTATTTTGATCAATAACCACACATGAAAATTATCAAATTTGATTTTTAGAAAATAGATAGCGAAAATCTAAAATGATTAGGTACGTAATTCAATTCAGTCACCTTTTCCGAACATACCCCTTGAAACCCCTGGGAATAAAATAAAGCAACAGCCAGCCTAAAAGGGTCCCTATTATATCATAAATGTTTAGCAAATTGCCTCACAGATTTATTAACCATATACCTAATTATATTTCGCGCGAAGTGTGCCGATTATATTCAAAAGCCCGCAATAAAAAAGATATATTAGATATTCTCCGGCTCTAATATCAAGGTTTTATTAGCCATTTAGGCAATGCAGATTTAGCTAAGTTAGAAAATAATACCTAGGGGGTGAATACTGAAAAATATATTTCGAAGTGTTTAAAATGAATATGCTCAGATTTTATTTTCTATATATCTACAATTGATTCTGTATGTAAACAATACAGAACGGCTTTGATGTTTGACAATTCAATGGACACAATCAATGGACAATTTATAGAAGTGGGATAGACTCAGTACCTTATTGGTGTCTAGCTTAATTTATGTAAATTTTTTGTCAGCAAATATTGATGTGGAACGACAAAATAAATCTGAGCTTCTAGCAAACGTAAAAAGGCATTCCAAGTAATCCTCAACGAGTTCGTCTTCGAGTTCAACGGAAACTAGAGCAGAGCAAAGCAATAGAATTCGACGTATAGATATAGATAAACATCAAACAGATATAAATATAGACAAACACGCAATTTTATGTTTCAGCTTTGAATGTAACCGCTCATGAAATAATTACCATAGGTGATTTTAGTTACTAATTGTGTTACTAATTGTGATAACCCTATAGAAAAATGTAAAACTGTGCAACATGTTAGTTAACACTCAATAATAATACTTAATTTTATACAGCTTACAATATGGCTTACTATAGGGCTCAAGTTAGGGCGAAGGTAAGCCATATTGTACGGTATAAAATTGCAGAACTACTTAAACTAAATATTATTGGCCTGAGTTTTTCACACTTTTCTTTCACTAGTATTTTAGTAAGAAAATAAAAGAAAAATAGATCTAACCTTGACCTCTTGTGCAGATTATGGTGAGTTTAGTTAATGCCAATACCTGTTTAATATCCTTAGCTACTTGTCGGTGGTCAAATTAATCGACTACGTAATACATTTTCGTAGCTTAATGAGGCGCGTTTTTCAAATAAGGCGATACGGCGATAGTAGACTCCAACTGATGTTAGATATTTTATGAAACTTTGTCACCACCGGAGGGCCTTTTGTACCTAGGCTACACTGGAATGATGATTAGGTAAAAGTAATCGTAACCTCGTAACCGCGATTTCATCGCACATTAGATGTAGTTAACGACTTATAAAAACAAACAATGAAAAGGTGATTCAAGGACGGGATAAGTGACATGTAATGTACAGGGTGTCCCACAGTGAAAATGAACACCTAAGTAGTCTCTGAAATATATCTAATGTCTCGTTACCAAGGCTCACCCTGTATATCTGCAGTAATCTTATATCTCCCTTTTTGGAATTGTGTACTTATTCACTTTAAGCACCAGCGCCTTCAATTATAACGAAAAGGATAAAGTGCAAGAAGCGTATCAAAATTCCTGTTTAAACAAATATTAGTACAACAATAAATCTGATTAGCGTTTTAAAATTGAGTCGCGATATAATTTATTATCATCTATTATGTCCAATTATTATAGCGTAACGTGTTTCCTACTCATGATGAATTCGACAAAGAAACTTGTCGCACATGACGACGAGGTTAAAAAAGCGATTCTTATTTAACTAGATCTCGGGTGGAGTATAACAATGGACAATAATACACTGAAAGACTTCAATTCTAACATCCCATTTATCAAAGGCCTGTGGGGACATTTGTCGGAAGAGGTAACATCTTATTTTAGATGTCTGTTGACACAACACATCGGCAACCTCTCGCCAGATTTAACATGTGAAGAATAAATGCGCTGGGGTGAATTTTATTATTTGCAGTTGGGGCATGTTTTGTAGTTTATCATCTGTGAAAGCGTTCACCAAATTATATATTATTTAACTCGTATTTTTAACTCCATAGTAATAGTTAGAGAGCCGCAATGGTAAATAAATTCAATGATCGTGCTAATTTTACTGCAATTTCCTTGAATTAAATGTCTGGAAGCTACTAAAACTGTTTCTACTTACTGTTACTCAGTCTCAAAACTCTCATTCAGTGATTTTTTTAAGCAATGCTTCATTAGCTAACGACTGAATGCTGCTTTATTGCAATAGGATGCATATATTTGATTTTATTTTACTTTAAAGTAGTAGAGGTGAAGTTTTTATTACAAAATCTAAAAGGTAGCTAGCCAGTTAGACCCATATAATAGACGGCAATTCCAGTAAAGGTGTTATAAAGCGAGGCGTTCTGTTTGTACGGTTCATTACCCAGACCAATTGGTACATTCGAAAGGCTTGCTCCCACTGATTCCCTCGTATATGGTAATATACTTGTTCAGGGAGTTTAACATTTAAATATGATGAACTCAATTACACTAAGTTTCAAATAACACAGAAAATATTAGGGCCCATTCCGTAGACGAAAACATAGAGTAGTGGGTTTAATAATAAATTACCGGTACGAGCTGCCAGTTTCTACATCAATAATTTAGAACGTTAGATTTAAATACTGAAACCCTTAAAATAGAGTAAAACTAGGTAGGATATGGCGGCGGTATGAGTGCTTAAGTGACTTTACCTATCGCCTGGTATAGCGCGAGGTTGACTTCCGCTACTTCCCCGGGCCTAGGCAGTGGCCTCTCGCGGGCCTAGGCAGTGGCCATAGCTAGTCTGTATACCGTGAATCAACGGGTTGAAATTACTTTATTGTCGTGGACAAGGGTGCGTTGTGAGCAGTTGGCTAAAGCTAGAGTGAATCTGGTGGGATCCTCGAATGCTAAGCGGCTGGTCGGCAACGTTTCTGCAAACAACCTGAATCTGGGTCAATGAAACCTTGTGGTGTCCCGGCAGTCTGTCCTGGTGAATGCAAAATTGGTCAGTTGTGATCAGGTCGGCGAAACTAGAGTGATCCTAGTCAGGTCCACAATGCTGGCTGCGTGTTCGACAACTCTCCTCGATTGTAGCTCGGGTTCACCCCGAGCTACAATCGTAGTTACCCGAGCAAATACAAATTTTATCCGTGACGTAGCGCACTCAAGCTCGCTGGTTTCATGGGAACATGGGCCATGTGTTTTGTGTTGTAACACGGCCGTTGCACGAAAACTGCGTTAAAAAGCCCTTGGTAACCTGTCGCCATAGAGGCATAAAATTGAATAGAATAATCGGAGACTGCAATTTCCCGTATTCAATAAACCTGATACTCATCAAGTACTTGAAGTACTTCATGATTTCCGGGTCTTATCCCACGTGTTTTCTATTCTTCTAGAACTGAACTGAAATTCAGTTCATGCAACCAGAAACAGCAACAAGCCGTTATGGAGAAGAACCTGAAGATGGCAGACGTGACTGCCGAAACGT
>CAXKVY010010051.1:0-36122 GCA_964058915.1 Tetropium fuscum
CTCAAAGTTATTTGAAAAGAACTCAAACAGGCCATTACAGGTTTGGGATTCGGCTTATTCTATTAACTTGGTCCCAACTCTCACGCTGACATTTTGGTTGAATATTTTACTACACAGAGAAATAAAATTTTATTGTTTCCTGGCTAGCTTGTGTGCGATTGTACTCAGAAACATTATTCGATGTTTGTGGATTATAAGATTCCCTCTGTATGAGAAACGAATGGTAATTGTGTTATTTATCAGATTGGGCTCGATCCTATCAAATTATTCGCTATATTTTAATATGCCAGAGTCAATTGTTCTGGAGAACAGTGAGAGAGCTATGTGATGCATATTTTGGAAAAAATCTTTAAATAATTTTCCATTATTTGCTATTGATTACTATTAATTATACTAATAATTATTGTGGAATATCTATTTAAATGTTTAATTAGTTAATGTATTGAAAGTCATTTTAATAACGGGAGTAGATATATGCTTGATAATTTCTAAATAATTCCTCACTAATATCTTGCTTGCAATATCTGTGCTTGCTTGCAATATTTTATTTGTATAAAATATATCAAGTTATATAGTACAATATACATTTATTTACAATACTATTAACTAATTCACTTATTAAAGTCGCGATTTGCCGATCGGGTGAAACCGACAGATATAGCTGTTTTTAATCCCACTGCGCCAGTGACGTCAAAATTGTAGGTGTGATTGAGTAAATAATGGGTACAATTGAGTCACGCTCTTTTATATATTCACTCCAATATGTTCGTACCTATTAAAAACGCTCCATAATTGAGCGATCGACATGATTTATTAATATTGAAAATTCTACTGAGCGCTTGTATATCGGACTCGTCTCTTGAAAAATGTATCGACATATGTTAAGGCCGCCGACGTCGTACCCTTGTAGTTGGGGAACGAGTATTGTCTAAGATGCACCTCTAATAACGTAACACTCGCGAACAACCACCTAAAAAAAATTATGTAAATCGAAAAATGATTAATATATTGCTTATGTAAATCGCCTCGGTGGATATGATTTTGGAGTTCGGAGTCGGAATTTCAAAATTGGTCAAAATCGACAATTTCTCAAAAATCCCAAGTTTTATGGATTTTTTAAATTTTACTCATCTCCCTTAGTCCGATTAAATTGAAATTTTTTGAATAGCCAGCTTAGATGTTTGTTATCATGAATGACATGATAGAAATACAAAAAAGACGTGTCACCAGTAATACTTTTTTTAAAAGTTGGTGACACGAAATTTGTTGAAAATGCAGCAACAAATACTCGATCAAGAAAACTTTTTTGTTTCTAAAGATATATCTATATTGCAGGCAACAAAATTGTATCCAAAGAATCAATGAAACTTATTTATTTTAATGATTTGTTTTGATAACTTACTTAGTTTTCAAGAAAATAGTGCTCTATGACCGTCGAGTCGCCGTATGTGAACAAATTTTGGAATGAGGATTATGAGGAAAGGCAATAATAAAGCGGAGTTTTACCACGCTCTTTTACAGTAATAGTCAACTGCATTGACGTGTCATCGAGCAAAATCTATTATTAAAAAAAATATTATTAAAACCATATTATTTATTGGCACGATGGCACTGGTTCAACGATTTAAAAATTATAATTGCAACTCCTTTAATGATTTGCTTTTAAAATATTTCAATCTGATTTTAAATTTAAACAACCGAAAAATTCACTATTTATTGTGTGTGTCGCAGATCGTTACGATTTTGAAAACCACTTAGAGGTTTCAGAAAGAAATAAAAGGGCAAAGAACAGTCCACCTATAAATTATGAAGTTAAATATGAGTTTAAGATCCCGGATTGGAAAAAGTTTATTGCAAACTCTAACAAAAAGAAAAAACTGCTAGCATATTTTTTGTCATGAAATTTATAAATGACCATCACACATTACCAGAAGGTATGAATGTATTTAGCTGTCTTGGCAAAATAAAACAGCAGAACAATTATGTACTCCAAATTTGATACTAATGTGGTCACGGAATTAGAATTTACAGAACATGAGGAAGCTGATACAAGAATGTTTTCTATTATTGATCATTTTAAAATCAGGCATAAATGATTTTTAATCTATACTACAGATACAGACATTTTGTCTTATTACTGTACTACCTCTCTTACTATACTACCATAGAAATATTGATGCAAAATAATTAGAAGTTTTACCATGTCATATGATAGTTCAATCACAAGCCAATCAGAATGTTATCATATGAGATCATAAATCAGATTAATGCTAAAGGTGGGATTTTATTAGCAGTATATTGCTTAAGTGGGTGCCATTCGGTGAGTTTCCCATTCCGAAGGGGCAAAAGAGAGGTTCGCAAAATTGAATTTCTAATGAAGCATGTTTAGACCCGATTCACTTTGGATCTATAAGTATTACTGGGTACCAAATATCGGAAACTCTATGGACAAGTTGTAGAGCATTTTTTTAAAATTTGTACTTCGGGCCAAATTTTATGGGAAATACGGACCAATTACGAGCCCATATATTTCCACATTCTAACACTGACATTAGGTGACTATATTACTGAAAAAAGCCTAATAAGGTTTGTCCCCTTAAAGATATCCTTAATAATATATATCTTATTTAAGATATATTTAATATATTTTATTTTTAGTTTGAATAATTAAATTACTTCTAATATTAAACAAATTTATTTTTTTTTATTTATACCTTAGTGTAAAATAAAACTTTGTAATACAGCTTTATATACATAGTTCAATAAACATAAAACTTTAATATATTTTTGCCTGATAGTGACTTTTTACCAAGAGCATTTAAAATCTTAGCCGCACATGACATCTCGCCTAAAAGATTGTAATAACGTTACTTTGTAATATATGTTTAAGAATTTTACCAGGCTAAAAATTCTTTAAAAAAAAATTGGTTCTGCAATCTAACAATATGATTTACTATCTTAATGGTTTTAACAATTTTAATATTATTAATTATCATGAGATTTCCCTTCCCAGTTAGAAACTTTGTATTATAGTTGTAATCCGATCTAAACGTTGTAGGTTAGGTTTAAGAAACAAACTAAATGTACGTTTAAAAGTATAAAATCAGGACATAACAAAGAAACTTTGGCTTGCAAGTTAATTATCCTTATTACTGAATGCTTTAAACAGCAACGATTATAATTTTAGAGCTCAAATGTGTAATAAAAATGACAAAAGTCTCAGATAAGTGCCTTAACCAACAAACCAGATCTCGGAAGCCGCATCACATCATCGCGCTTACGATGTTCACGACGTGATCCAAACGAAATGAGCAGTAGGTAAAACTATATTTTTGCGAGTCATAAAAAATATGTTGATACATATGATAAAATAAAAATCTTTTTCCTTAAAAACAATACACATTTGGCTAACTATACTTAGATTATATTTAGACTATAATAAGGAAGATTATGAATTTAATAAAAACGCTTACGTTAGCCAGAAAATCTTATTTTTAACAAAATTGAGGTTTACGATAGTTGGGCGGAAAGGTATCGATATCCGCCGATGAGTTACAGGCATTTTTTCCGCGCCAAATTTTTTCCAAAAAAAAAAAATTTCCGACAAATTCCGCGCCCCGTAAAAAATCATTGGCGCCTAATCTATGAAAGTGAAAGTAAAACGATTATAACATCAAAAACTTATTTAAAAAAAAATATTTGTTGACCTAGAAAACTCATATTGCGTGCTTTCAATACATATTTCAATGATGCTATGATGTTATTTTTATAAATAAAAACAAAGAAATTGTCACAACCATTAGTTTTAATAGTACTATCAGATGAATATACCTTGCGAATGATGTCAATGATCCCTTCAATTATAATTGCAAACAGCGATATCTCAATCAAATAAATTCCCTTTCGCATCCTATCAACATAACACAAAACAATCAGTTAATTGAGTCTGACTCGCTATGAAGTTGTTCTAATTTAGATTTCAGTTTAATAAATAACACGACCAGAAATAATTCGTTTAGTCTCGTAGACCTCTATTTTTACTTTGAATGAAACTGTAAATTTTTATTTTGCATGTAACTGTTTCAAATCAGCTATGAACATTGTTTTACTAATAGATCGATTACTTGCATATCTGCTAGATATGTTTCACTAAAAGTAGCCAAATGAAATCTATAAAAATCCTGATTTTTTTTTGACACTACAAAGGATATTTATATGGAAATATACATATTATTGTTGTCGTTATTGTATAAAACCAAAGCAAATAATATTATATATTTCTCTATAATATCTTTCTTTATATCTATATTTTTCTCTTATATCTTCCTACACCTTATAATGATTTTTTATTATTATGATAATAAGTTCCTGAATCGTTCCAATGTAAAATTTCATAAAACAATATCCAGACGAAAATAACAAATTTAGTACCTAAAGTAAATGCCTATAAACTCGGTTTTATTAGTTGAGTGAGCACCTGAAGATACAAATAATAACCTAGCGAAAAACCTCGCACTTGCAACTACCAAATAGGTTACGAAATTGCTACTTATGATTAGGTTGGGTTAGGGATCTGGTTAATAACGTTAGCTAGGATGAGGTTAGGATTTAGGAATGTATTGTAGATACTAATACTAAAAAAAATGGTATTAAGTTGTATTTATGAAGAAAAATAATTCTTCTCGTATTGGATGGCGACTAATCCTCAATATGTATTCATAAAAAAATCGTGAACTTCTGTCCCAAAAAATTTAGAGTTGAAAAGTCTAGATAGTCTAGATAGATAGATGAGGAAAGTCCATAGATAGTGATTTTGTAGTAAATTTATTTAGTTTTAATATTAATTCAGTGGGATGCCCGTAGAGCTAATTGTTCTCTTAAAAATGGCATTTAACTCAAATTTTAAAACAATATTTTGGAAAATTCAAGTAAACTGTTCACATAGTAACGTTCTCATTTTTTTATATAAAAAAAAGATATAATTGCGACATAATTAAAATGTAATAATCTTACATTTACAGTAATAATTAATATTGCATGCTACAAAAACTAACCTGCTACATTATAATTTTCTTTGTTTCAACGATCCTGGATTTGAAAAATCCTCAGTTATTCCCTTAACAGGTAGACAAAACTCATCAACTCAAAATAAATAAATACTATCGTTTTGTAAAAACGAAATAATATTTAACTTTATGAAATAAACATTATGAAATTACAAATTATTAGCGAGAATTTTATAGGTACATTTTATAGGTACAATTTACTTATAATTTGGTTGTATAGTACCTATTATTATAATTATTGATGTTTGTTGTCCTCAAAAAACTATCTATATTTTGGTAAATTTATTTACAAATTATTGGTATTTTGTACTTTCTTCGTACTTGGCCAAAACGAAACTTTTTCATTTTTTGGAAAAAAATACCATTTTTACGGAGCTGCATCTTGGAAAGTTTTGGACATACGTAGCTCGAATTGAGTTTAAATTGTTGTAAATTTACTGTAGGAAATTGTTGTAGGACGCATACTTTATGAGATATCGAGCAAGAACACTGAAACAAGCACAAAAATTGCGCTGTTTTTAGAGCATTGCGCAGCTCGTAGAGATCTTTGGAATCTGCAATCTTGGTCTGTTATTACTAGCATAGGTCCTAACACAATAAAAAAGAAAACTACATGATCTTTTGCAAGATAATATTATGTAAGGCACATTATAATTTCCACAGAATTCCTCCAAGATTCTACAATCCTACTCATTACATTTCGTATATTATTACAAAGTACCAAAATAACTTTGCAACGCTGAAGTAAAATTATCTAGACAATTCTCCAATAAATGCAAATACGTACATTTGTTATGTGCAATGAAATTGGAATCATAAACAACGACTGCGGCTTTGAGCTAAAATGTAGTTAGTATTTATTTAACCTCTAGTTTTATAGGCAGTAAAATCGGAAATACTTGTCAATGTTAAAGCTATTTTATTTTTATTACATTTTAAATCGCGTATTTTGACCTTCTCAACCCATTCCGTGAAATATTATTTTCGGTTTAATCACACTTAGAGGGTGACCGCACCAAACTCACTGAGAGTACCATACCAAACTCACTATTCGCTAACATAAATATTCAATGTATATATATATATATATATATATATATATATATATATATATATATATATATATATATATATATATATATATATATATATATATGCTATATATATTATAGCATGCAAAGACTATGAATGTGTGAAAAAAAATATCTGTTTTGAAAATATAAAATAAAAATAAAGACGTTACGTGATTGGCAGGAAGGGAATGTTATTTTAAAGAAAGGTGATGTAACTAAGGAAGTATTGTTTTGTTTCGTATAAAAGACTTCCTTCACTACAAATTAAAATGTAGTTCATCGTGTTCACCACGCATTACACGTGATCCTTATGAATATTCCAAAAAAAATGTAAGTAGTTATAAGTGTAGTGTTTAAGTGTTAAAAAACCCAAAAGAAGACATATAAAAAGTTAGCCACGTTCTTTAGATTTCTCCCTGAAAAAATTAATAATTTATGTAGTAAAATATAAGTAAATATTATAATTTTAAGCATAACAACAGTCACATGTATCCAAGGTGTTATGTCTTAAAAATTTAGTGAATTTCAAGAAGCAGTGTTTACAATCAAGCAGCAAAATAATATCTAGGGTGTCCTAGATACGTATGCAGCAGTTTCATCATATCCAAAGAGGATTTCAAGGTTATAAGATCAACAAGAATGTAGTAATATTTCCAAGAAGTTATCTCATATATCCCATGAGTAGTGTTCTTCCTGTTTTTTTGCTCTGAATTGTCTTGAGCTGTTCGAACAACAAGTAAGGTATTGCAGTTTTCGGGCAACTGCAAAATACCCCAACTGGGATATTCCACTACAGTGCAACAGTGCGTTACGCGAGTGCTATTTATTGTGTTTACAAGGATTAACATTGACAAGAAAAGTAATAAACAAAACACGATTTTCATCATATTTGTTATAATTTATAACAACATTGCTTAATTTTAAACATTTCTCATCTTGTTCGCCCAGGATTTAAATATCGCATGTTCTTTGTAGTTTAAGTTAAGTGTCGTTTAAGATGGATATCTCAGGGTAGACTATTTCTAGTCAATATTATTGAACTACCATCCAGCAATCACGTATAAATAAAATGGATGTAATAGTTAAAATTGCAAACCAATCTCCTTTCTTCCAAGATTAATTTAATAATAATAATTTTCATACATTCAATAGTCTCTGCAAAGTAATCATTATAAAATTCAATATTAATTTCTTAAGCATAAATTAAATTTTACAATCTTAACCTAAGTTGAAAAAAGGATCTGGTCTATTTTGAACTCTACTTTGAGGTAAGCATTTCCAAGCTCTGATTTAACATTTCATTGTAAGAAAGCCATAAAAGTCTTTAAATTTTCTATATATATTTAAATGCGAAAGTTATAAATCTCTATCTGTTATTATCTAAAACATATATTCATAATCAATATCTAATATAATCTATCTAATAAAATCAATATCTAGTTAAAATATTAAAATAATCGAGTACGCTGAAGAACTCTTGTTGCTTCTTTAGAATGTCGTTAATATTCCATGTGGTAATTCTAAAATCTTGATGATCTATTCAATTATTTTGTGAAAGGATTATTATAAGTAATTCTGGTTTGCAGCATATCAATTATATCATTACTTGATTGAATTGATCTCATAATATTAATAGGACTTGACACATTCTACTATTTTCAGGCATCTTCACGAGATGTTTAAACTTATAACATTATTGAACACACAGCTTTTGTTTGGTTGCTCTGTTTCTTAAATTTGTTCCCTTCAGTATCTCTTTTTTGCAATTCCATAGCTCTGCTACGGTGCAATCCCTCTACTGAACCTAGTGCCATTTGGCTTTTTTTCATGCGATGAGACGATCGTCTTACGGACCAGCGTACGTATAGGTGTATTCATATTTTCAGTAGATGTTAGTTAGTGCTTCATCAGGTGATGAGTTCCTGTTTATTTAATAGCTAATAATTTCAGCCCAATAGCAGATCAATGTGCTATCTATATCTTATTGTGATATCATTAACCTGTTAAGAATTGCGTCTGATTGCTTCAATAATTTCGAATATTAGGTATACATGTGATTATAAATTTATGAGAAAGATTGAAGGAGGAAAGTAAGAGGGAGAATTTTTGCCGAGCATAGCAAAAAATTTGTTTTGGGTTTTGGATAACTGAACTTTTTGCTGAATAGTTTTACATTCACCTCTTAAAGGCCATTCACGTTTGCATAAAAGATTTTTTGTCCATCATAAGATATTCTTTATTTTATTTCTGTTATTATTTTTTGTATTTGTATTTTCCTATATATTATTACACTTATATTATTAAAATCTATTTGTTTTGTCCTGTAAATCGAACTTTTTCTCTTGGGCGATAAAGGCATTATTATTATTTATTTTTTAAATCCTCTACTTTCTTCAAGGTCAGTTCTATTTATAAATAATCCATTTAATTTTTATACAGATTTGTCAAGTAGATATATATCACTTCTAGATTTTACCCCTTTAGGATTATTTAAAGAGGAACAGTAATTTAGGGGAATATAGCGGATATATAGAAAGTGCTTGCGACAAAATCAATGGAATCACAAAATGATAATAATCTAATTGAGGAAGCTATTAATCATCACTAAGGCCCCTATATTTAATTCATTCGATGTTAGCTGTGTCCGTCAGCTGCGTTGAAGTGATACACATGACCTGAGGTATATGTTGAAAGGTCTTCATCAACATTTATATGAACTGTTGATAAATAATAATAAATATGAACTATATAAATAAGTTTTTATTGCGTCAACTAATTCCTGAGATTCATATTTATAACCATTCATTTCAAATGAGGATAATTATTAAAAAAATTCTATACCTTTTTAAGTATATCTTTCTATATATTTTTGCTGATATATTTTGTTTTTAATATATCGATTAGAAATGTTAAAATCATCTTTTATCTTTATTTTAAACGGTACGAATATTCGCCATAATTATCTTCATTGATATCAGTCTAATCCCAGAATGTTACTCAACATTCTCGCAAATGCTCTAAATTTATAATTACAATCACTTATCTTTTGTATTCTTACTTCGTCTGATCTAGATAATTTGAGTTAATCCTTTCTACTATTTACACCTTTCTATTTACACCTTTCTATTCACACCTTACTATTTACACCTTTCTATTTACACCTTTCTATTTATACTGACCAGTGTTATTTGCGTGTTATTTACTATATGTATTCGCAGGTCATAATTGACTGAAGATGAATTAACTTATGGACAAAATGTATTTAAAATTTATAAAATAAATTATGAAACGACAAAAGTATTTATACAAGAATACGGTTTGACACATGACTAACTAGACCGGATGTGCTATGAGAATTTACCTACCAACATATCTATAGATTGAACAAAGCTAGTAGTAGGTAGTAGTGCTGATTAATAACATGATGCAGAAACCATGTAAGAAACTGAATAATGATTGCAAATGTTTCGGATCTACTCCTCATTTGGAGGCTGGGGTATCTTCAGATTTTTAAGAGGTATGCCCTTTCATTGCCTTTAAGCAATAAGACTAATAAGCAGTCAAGTCAAGCCCCACCCACAAGTAGTGCCCCTCTTTACCCTGCACATGGTTTACGACAACTCTACCCGTGAAATAACATCGGGCTGCAAAAGATGAAGTGATATAAAGCTATAACTTCGTGAGCTATAACTTCGTATACACGTACCTTTTAGCTCCCCAAAGAATCTGTGAAAATCCAAAGATTCTGGTATATGCCCAACTTGCATATTATAATGTACAATGCGTATGACTGCCGCGTCGCGTCGCCATATGTGAATAAATTTTGTAGTGCAGAAAGGTAATAAAGCGGTTTTGAAATAACTCATATGTCAACTGAACTCACCAGTAATAAAAATTACTGAAATGATATTTGTTACTGACATGAGGGCACTGGTTCAACGATTTCAAAATTATAATTGCAACACCTTTAATGACTTGTTTTTAAAATATTTCATTCTGATTTTAAATTTAAAACCTAAAAATAAAAGGAAGCCCAATTCAACCATACCTTTTGTAAGAAAGTACCATTATTTTTTGATAAACCATCGTCTTATAAAGTCCGGTCTGTTGTAAACCGGACCACCCTGTTTAAGTAGGTAGGTATTCACAAAAGAAATATTTTAATTTGTCTGCATCTTCATTATCTTATTTTTTTGTTTTTTGTATCATTCTCCACTATTTACTTATATACTACTTGCAACGAATACAGACATTTCCTTTAAACATCTGCATAAATAGTCGTAATAAATAAAAATTCAATATCAAGAAGAAAAATGAAAATATTATTTATGTTCATTTATCTATTTCATGCTACATTTCATATGGCAATCGTAAAATTCAATTACGCGCGATATCGGCACAAAAGCATATCAGTGGAATATCACATTATCATATCTCAAAATTATTACATTGATGTGTTATTATTACATTTGATAAAAATAATAATGCAAATGTAATGTAAATGCAAATGCTGAAAATACCTGTCGTGCTAGCCACAAGTTTTTAAAATTGGCTTCTAAGAGCGTTATAGTTGCATCTGGTATTTTCAATGCGCTTAAGATACTTGCGAAAGATGCAATATCTGTGAATTTTTTACTAAAGTTTTGAAGAACAGAATCTTGCCATCTTTGAACAACGCCGATGTAGTATCATATCCACTGAAGCTATGCACAAATAAGATACCTTGCACAACAGCATCGCTATATTACAAAATCTGAGCCAAATAGAACACATCCTCCTCATTCCCTCTACCCAACTTGGGTAAATATATGCTTGCATTTGATGCGTGCACAATTTTGTTCTCTACATATTTCATTTGAAATTTTTTTCGATAGGACAACACAACAGCGCTATTTTCAGAAAAGCGTTGCGATGCAGATTTTCCATCCCACCATCTTTGAGTAGCAACCCCCCGGTCGGAGGTCGTAAACTGAGGTGTACTATCAGGGGACCTGTGTCTACCATCCCACCAAATTTCAGTTTTCTTCCGACCTTTTGCGAATAGAACCCCTTTTTTGTCTCCATGCTTGTACTATTAATGTAATAACTTTTTTTTACAAGGGATATTTTTTATCGACATTGTTCGCCTGACTTGAATAGTGAGGGGGAATGGCGATAAAATATGCAATAGAGGCTTCTGTTAAGCTAAGAGCATGATGAAAATTTAACTTCTTGTAGTAAGTGAAAATATTACAAAAATAAGATAAGAACCTTGTAAACCTGTAAATAATTTTTTTATCTCGGGTTTCCATTATTCAACTCTCATGTAGCGGACTGTTGTAGTAAGAGCTTACATTCTTACATTAGCACTACCTACGTAAGACTATGAAGCAGTTAGATTTGATATCAGAATGTTCGTAATTTGGGATTGCCATTTCATTTGTATGGAATGAAGTAAGGCGTATGCGGGTCTATAGTAGGACTCCAATATTTCTACCCAATTAGACATAATCCTCTCACTCCTATTAGACCACCGTTTCAAGCATGTTGGTGGTTATACAGCAATTATAAAAGTAATTGTAGGATGATCCCGAATAACTCATTTGTTACACCACGATCAGGATCCATATAACAAATCGTTTCCTACGGTATGTCTTAAAATATCTATTTGATATAAATGTATTTCTTGGTCGTTATAAAGATATACTGTTGAAGTTAGCTCCGCTGCCTGTTCGAGGAGTAATCAATATTGACTGCAAAAATATGCACTTCTGTGTAATAACTTTGATACTTCGAAATTCGCCACCGACATCATCCATTATTTTATATTCTACGTCAGTACACTCTTATATACGCGGACACACTCTTAAATCCTCTTCTGTCTCCTTATTGATAACTTGATTGTGTGAGAAGAGGCATTGTATATTGTAATATGCACTACGTTCCATCTTAGGCAAATCATTTTGCTCAGAAGCGAAAGAAATAAAAAAAAACAAATACGGCTTTTAATAATACAATCTTTGCGAAAAATTTAAATCACAGACGCGCCTTAATTGTTTTGTGAGTTTTTAGTATTTAAATAGCGATGATTTTTATTATACTAAATTTTATGGCACCCTGTGATATCAGTTATGATGAAATTGATCGGTGGAGAGAATTTATAAACTCTAAATGGTCGTAAACGTAGATGGACTTGTTGAAGATTTCACTGGTGTACTAAATGACATCCCCAGACGTCTATTTCCAATAATTTATCACCAATTTTAGGAATATAATGAGCATATTTTTTTATAAATGGCATGGCAACCGGTTTTGTTCTGTTATTAATGTATATATAATAATAGGCCAGTAATTATATGTGCTACCTTATAGTTGGTATATATATATATATATATATATATATATATATATATATATATATATATATATATATATATATATATATATATAAATTTTTAATTTTTTTAAATTTAATTCTAATACGTTTTTTCTTTCATTGCAGGTAAGCCATTCCTAAAATGTAATTATACGTTTGGTAAGTCAATCCAAAAGTATAAGTCCATACTGAAATTAGGTCTATATTCCTAAATATTTTGTAATCATTTAAAGAAACTATATAAAATAAGTTCCATTGATTTGTTTCTTGTATATAATGTATTTTCATAAAATATATCCTTTTTACAAAACTATTTTGGCATTATTGGACTATCACAAAATACCTTAAAAAACATTGTTTTAGAAGAAGAATTCCATTAAATTGTTACAATTTACATGTTTAGGCTTAATATATGCTTTTTACTAAAAAAGTCAGAAATATCTAGCATGTACTTAGAAGTATCTACTTAGTTTTTATGAGTATCTACTTTCATTTATTAAATAATTAATATAATGAATTTACTGAATATATTATTGGGAATATACTCCATTGTGTACTACAAAGAAGTTGATACATATGTACACAGAGGTTAATCGAAATTTATGTATTTTCTTAATTGTCTGCCATCAATATGTGGATTTTTTTTAAATATATTTCAAAATGTAAATTTAATATTCTCTTAAATACCTATATTACATAGGTACGTACTAACAAGAATTTTAACCCACCCTCACCTCGAGCTAAAACTTGTTATGGTCTACACTGAAACTTAGAAGTACATGATCTGCCAATTTCGATTAAGTTAACTCTGGAAACTTTCAGAGTATAAGAATAATATCGCTTTCCGTCTAAAAATAGCTCCAAGTAAAACAGAAAATCTAAAGTAATTTGTCACTTATATAACCTATATCCTGCGAATTCTGACGTTCTATCGCATCGTCTATATCGGGTATAAAATAAATTGATATGCTTGCCAAGGAAAACCAATATCTATTGTTCAAGTGTATATTACAAATTATTATTCTATCTTTATTATACCCTTCGCTGTGAAAGTAAATAACATTTGTCGCCAAAAACTTAAATCGCCAATTTTCGTTGGTGAGCAAACATGTTCGTGTCATTGCGCGTTCGCCATCACATTTCAAACAACTTTGTCTCTTTGTCCATTTGTCTGTCCATCTCTCTGTCTGTTTCTAAACACGCTAGAAAAAGAACGTAACAACGCAAGAGTTGACAGAAAAATGTATTTATTTGATATACATATCCAACAGGCATTTAGCCCAAACCCAATTACGGATAGGATACGGAAGACAGTATGATTACAGAAGCATAATATTAAATATATATATAACAACAACAGAATTACATTTACTTTATAAAAGAAAATTATATAAGAACTTTATATAATTAAGAAAATAACTAAGAAAATTATTCGATATATAGACCTTCGTTTTGCTAATTCATTAAGATTAAACCGCGTCAGTAACAAGTTGTGAGGATATCCCACTGGAGGATAATGCCATCTATCAAATACATGGCAGACTTTAAAAATCGTCTTTGTATTTTTTCCAAAGCAGTTATGAGTTATGTAGATTGGGCTCCAAAAAATTGATTAGTATACCATTTATAATTACGTATACGAATCCTAAACTTTTAAATGCAGGTGATGTTACTGTTTCAAAGTGTTTTAAAAAAGTTAATTTGGGATCAAATATTACGCCGAAGTCTTTTATGTACTCAGGTCTCTATAGATATAGATTATTTAAATTATAGTTGAAAATAAGTGGATCCTTTTTCCTATAGAATGTCATTATATTGCATTTAGATGCGTTGAATGGCAGGTTGCACCAGTGGTACGCATCACTGGTTTATTCTGTTAAGGGAGTTTCGTAATTCGTCATAGTCACTAGATGTATTTACTTCATACACTTCATACAATAATTTCAGATCACCTGCATAAATTAAGTAATGTACCTGCAAGTTAGACATAACGTCATTTACAAACATGACGAAGAGGCCCAACATGACGGCACTACAGAGATTTGTTGAAATTTCTAATTTGTAACCACTTTAGTAAAGTCGGTGTAGATAACATGACTGACTGGTCTAATTTCTCGGTAATAAATTGGGTCTTGCGGACAAGATTCGTTGTTGTTGACCTTCCCTTCATAAAACCGTGTTGTTCGGAAGAAACCTTATCAGACACGAAACTGTACAGTACATTGTGCAGTAAAATTTCCATGACCTTATAGAAGTATTGGGTTAAAAATAATTATCAGTGGGGCAGTAAACACACAATCCTTAATCAGAAACGCCGGTATTAAGTCGAGCCACATAGTTAAATTTGACTTAATTCTCCTTAACTCCGTGCGAACGAACGTATTCTTGTCTAAATCCTGTAATATTTATGGTATTGCCATTTTGGTATGGTAAAATATGGTGAGGGGCATTCGGCTGTGTATAAGATTCAAAGAATAAGTTCGAAAAGCTATTAACTATTGCTTGCGCATATTCAATAGTTTAGTCATCGTATGTAATAAGTGGATATTCTATATTCTGAAGATATAACTTCTGAGACATGCTAATATCTTATTTTATTTGAGATCTTAAATATTTGAAAGTATTCAAGATATCTATATCACCATTTGCGTTTTTAATATTTTAATGGGATATTTTCAAAAATAATTTTCAAAAAGAATGTTCAGCATATCATTAAGCCATTAAGTCGTATTGGTATGAGTATTCAGAAAAGTGAAGCCAGTATTGAAAATTTCCTCACAAAGTGCTGTATAATTCGCTTTTTTAAAATTATAGTTTACACGCCCTTTTATAGGAATTTTTTTTGTGGAAATTGCTATCCTTTCAACAAGAAAAGCAGGGTGGTAAGGATTTTCTGAAAGAAGAGCATTAGATGCCATTAGAAGCGTATGCGTGATACTCTTCGATTGCTCATGTAATGTTAAATAAATCTGCGGTTTTGGGACGTAAGCCACACACACTTTGATAATACAAGAAAAATGAGGAGCTATTGGAACCATTAGAACCGTTAACAAAAACTGACTGATTATGGGTTCCATTAAGTACTTCTGATTGCTATTTGATACCTAGAATATTATATTTAAAGTTACTAAGTTGTTTTATATACGAAGCAATCTGGATACCAAACTGCATGATTAATATCAATGTCAAAGTTAATAGTTGCTTTTAAATTTGAGCACTGAATGCATTTTAATTAATTTTTTGATTCAATTATTCAATTCATTCTTTGACATACTCCTAAAGTGTGAGATTCCGAACATTTTGGACAGATAGGAGTTTGTCGCGAGCGTTGATTAGCACGATGATGATATCTACTATATTTATAGCAACGCCTCAGCTCAATTGCACAGTAAACATAACAATCGATATCTAAACTTACTGCCAGTCTACCCGTTTTAGTATTCTATGGTAAGTATTAATATCTACTTGAATTACAGCTTGGTGCAACTTTTTGTTCTTACGTTGTGGTTTATTGGAAATTAACTTTATCGGGGAAACACGACTTATTTTGGGCCCGAAAATATTTAACCTGTATATTGCCATACAATTTTTTGGAAATATTTACTACCGGTATCCTCGGATTGAGAGACGAAAGCTGCTTCACATTATATTTTACGCCTAGTTGGTTGGTTGCTATTACCGTAAATTTATCAGATTCTTTAACGGTTTCACAACTTATCACCAGGACTCCTTTCTAGCATCCTTAACATGAGATTTTGTAGCAGTAGTGGGCCGAATAAAATTCCTTGGTTACAATATTATAGACGGCTTTCGTTTTGCAACACCTGCATGGGTTAATCTTGTTAGGTGACAGATTAGAATTTCTTCTAATTTAGAGGTGACAAGGTTGTCGAGATTTTCTTTTAACGGCTTAAAAGTGGACTCCATTTTATCTGTTCAATATCAAATATCTTACTTAAAACATCATCAGATAACAATTTCTTTACATTAAAACCTATATTGTCGAAATCAGACATAAGTTTGGTAGTCAGAGCTTTATTTCACATTTGATTTTACAAGTATCACACCAAAAGAACAAACTACGACATTTATCTAACAATTTAAAATCGTGTTCGCTTAGGTTGACACAGAAAATATGGAACCCATTTAGACATGTAAATAAAACTTGACCATATCAGATTTAAGTTATGTCGAATCCCAATCATCCAAGAATATTTATTTATATATATTTAATTATATACTTCATTTTAAATGAAAGACAACTTTTAGGGCTATAAGCACTCTTGCCTCAGAAGGGGTCCAATTAGGCTTATTTGTTGTTGATTAAATTTCTTTAATTGATTTTGTTGATAATGGAAGTTAAATTCATCATTATTAAATTTAAAATGTATACACATTTTATTAGAATGTTAAATTTATGTGCAGCTCAAAATTGTAGTAGTTTTATTGTTTAGTATTTGAATTATTCACCTGGAAATTGCAGAACAAGAAAGAAGAACCTGTGTTTACATATGATTATGTTTATTATATAAAAGAAATTCTTAGCATGAAATGAAATTTAAAATCCTGTGAAAAACCTACTTAACTTAAAATCTAATTACATGAGACTAAGACCTCTCGAACAATATTCCTTAAAATTAGCAAATTTAGATTGTTTATTACCTTGTTCCAAATATGTTAATCTCTTTTTTATGTACTTCCACAAAACACCCATCACTTTCGATTACACTATACGCGAACTAGTGAACTTCGCTGCTGGGCTCTGGTGGTGGTGTCATCTAGCGGGATATCGCTGCACTGCCTCTGGAATGCTGACTGCTTTCGCTTGTACTTCTTTCTACGCCGTGGGATTTATCTACCCCTAAATTTATCTCACTTGCTGCTGCTGTCTCCAAACTGCTATCACTTGACAGTCTCACTGTGGAAGTTTTTATCATGTTCTTGGTTGGTATTACAACTGCAATCTGTATTCACTGGGCTGGGAAGCTACCAAGCTTTTTCCTTTTACACTTGTAAAATCGAAGAAATACACTTGTATATGAAGTTTCACTGCTTCAAAACTACCATGATAGTATTACTACTTACTTAGCACTAATTTATACTCATTCTATTAAATTATATGACAATTTCACTTAGAAATTTAGATGATTAGAAAATTAGATGGCAATTTCACTATGCGTCAGTTCAAAGACATGGGCTTAATTTTTTTATTAAACAACTATGAAAAATAGTAATTTTTTTTCCTTTTCGCTCATATAACTTGGAAGCTATTCGTTTTAGATAAATTTTAGAAAAAAGCGGAAAAAAAGAATTAAATCCTACACATAATAGAGCTGTTTGCGAATAAAAAAAAATGTTTTTATTATTGCAATTAAAACAAAAACAAGAGTTTTTTCAAATACTTATTTTATATGTAGGAACTTCATATTTAGCCAAATATAACCTCTAGATGTGGTAAACCATCACAAAAAATTTCATCAAAATCGGTCGTATAGTTTTGGCACAATATTGTTACAATTCAGATTTTTGAAAAGAAAATAAAATTTTTGCTAATTTGACAGGGTAAAAACTAGAGCCTCAATATACTTCAATTTTTTTTACATAAAAGGCATTCAAATTTTCTAATGCATTCTGAAAAATTGGAATCCGTTAATTAGGAGAGCAGATATTAGATATCTTAGGTATTCAAATAAAAAATCTGTACAATTTGATAAAAACAATATTTTATTTAATTATTTAATTTATAATAGAAGATATAGTGAAAAAAAAACGGAAAAAATGCGAAAATTTCGCGGTTCTTCTAGTGCTACGAAGATAGCACAGGTCTTTCGAAGCAGCATATTTGGATATACACTACTGGTAGTGGTCCTAACAACATATTAAAAAATCAGAACTAGCCTTTAGTTTGCGATTTTAATGTACTATATGACTGGCCTAACGTTGGGCTTAATTCATTTGTGTCATCAATATATTCATCCACTACTTCGTCATCTTGTAATTGAAACTTTTCTTCTGTTTACAGTAAAGCATCATCGATTTTTTTCTCAGGAGTTTGCTATTCATCGTAATCATCTTCCACGTCGATGTCCACAGGTGTTTTGAGAATTGCTGCATTTTTACATGATTGCCCTTGGTATCTTCCAATTAGTACAATAATCGGAACATTTTAAACCATGCTTAACACAGCTACATGATTTAAAACATTCTTTTGTGCAGTTGCAGCTAATAGTTAATAAATGTTCCGGAACTAACGGTTCGGTCAATTGGATAAGTTCCAATCCATTGTTATCAAGCTTCCAACCGCACTCTGTTGGATTAAATCATTTCCAAGCAATTGCTGGACTTGATAATATACTCTGTAGCAGTTTTGTTCTGCTGTAGAATGTGTAGGTGGGAGCATTGACAAATGAAAATTCTTTTTTACATCCTTTTTTTACAAATGGAGGTACCGGAGCGTACTCAATTCAATTTTCGAGCTTTTTTCCCGCATGTACGTATAATGCAGATATGATTGAAAAAATATCCTCATACCCTTATAGTTCACTTGTAAATGGAGTTCAAGTTTGATCGATCGTTACTCCGGTACTAATCAATGAATCATAACCTTTTTTTTGAAAGAAGCGCCTTTCCCCTGAAAGAGTATTTTCATTCATTTCCTGTTTTTCAAAAAAAAATCACCACGGCTCTATTAACGGAATGCATATTTTCAATGCCCTTTTATATGTGAAAAAAAGTATTTAGAGGCTCTAGTTTTAACCCTGTTAAATTTACAAATATTTTTTTTTTTTTTCAAAAATCAGAATTGTAACAATTTGTGCAAAAACTATACAACCGATATTGATGAAATTTGGTGTGATGGTTTACCACAGTTATATTTGGCCAATTATGAAGCTCTGTCATAAAAAATAAGTATTATAAAACATTCGGTAAGAAACTCATATTTTTCCCTTTTTTAGTTGTTTTTGTTATATTTGCAATAATAATAATTTTTATTCGGTACCAGCTATAATATGTGAGAAATTTGTTCTACTTTTTTTTTCTTTTCGAAATTTTTCTAAAACTAATAGCTTCCGAGTTATATGAGCGGAAAGGAAAAACAATATTAATTATTAATAAAATATTAAACCCATATTTTTTAACTGACGCATAGTAAAATTATAATTGCTAATAATATTTAGTAACCATTAAAGCAAGAATTCACGATCATATGCGATTTACCCAAATATAGACATTTCAAAACAGATACTGCCTGGTCTATACAAGTAAATAAAAAATATTACGATACTTCCTTTTACCTGACATAGGCATACATAATGTAAAAGTTTCAATAAATGCCTCTACAATAAATGTATGACATATGTTGTAGGGGCATCAGAGATACTCAGTAGACGAGAGTTTATTTCTTGGAAATAGACAGCATGTCCAATGAATATTTCGGGTAATGAACTTCTTAAAGGTTCAGAATGTTTTCAGATCACTTCTCAAATGACTTGAGAAATGGCTTCTCAGCACATTTCTCCAGTCTCCAGAAAATTTCGATTTTAATTAATCCTGTAAGTGAGACAAAGTGTAATGGAGAGTGGCTTTGCTAGAAAAGTTCATAGTCATTTGAATTACCCCCAGGTGAAGATGCACTTTAAAATGATCGCTCAAAGAAGAGGATAAGATAATCCGTTCACCACAAACTAATTATATATTTAATATATTATAATCCTGTTCGTTTAACGTCGTCAATATGCCGTCCGCATTTATGTGGTTCACCTATATTTAGCAATATTATTGTAGGTCCACGTGACTATCTGCAAATATTTAACCCTTCATAAATTGCTGCTTACCATTTGACAATGAAATAGGCTTAACTTTGAGGTTATTAGGATACTTCTGAATTGTCAGGTCTTTGAATAATGGAGCCTAACCGAATTTCGTAAACTGTAGTTGCTGAACGTGATTTTATCATATTGTAGGTATTAGAGATTAATTCTGATTGTGATGACAGAATTGAAATGACAATAATTAATATTGTTTATTATCAATCAATAGTTTACAATTTCTCGAGAAGAAATTGTAACAAATATTGTTTCAGCCTCTTTTGAATCAGCGTATGTATACCTCTGTATAATTGAAATTCAAATATTAGATATAATATTGTCTGTCGTACTGTATTTATAAATTTTACCAAACAATTCAATCAATTTAATATGTTAAAATCAATCAATTACAATATGCTAAATTACAAAGAGAGCATACATAAATTAACATGTAAGTTAGATATGTTGCTCAAACTGGTAGGCGAGTAGAAGGTAGGACTAAAGAGCATCAAAGAGATTTTCGACAATTTAAAACTGCTTAATATGCTGCCCGCTTCATAAATACATAATTGTATAAAATTAATTTTTTTTATATTATTGTTCACCACATAACATTTTGAACAGAGATTAATTTCTAATTTTAAATTATCACAAAATTAAAAAGGTTTTTTATACAACATCTGAACGGTAAAATATATCGACAAATTCCTAAGGACATTTTTATAGAGAATTTCCTTGTAAATAAAAAAGGTTGAATCTAAAATATTGATAGGATGGCCCTACCAAGAGATTTAATCGAGAACTTCCGATGATGTCTAGGGTGCCAACCATTTTGCATATATGACGTCATATAGGCCATTTGCCAAAAAAGGAATGTATTAAAATTGGTCCTATAATTTCTTGATCAAATTTCCCACTGGGTTTGTTATGCCCCCGACTATTATTACTCCAAGCATTCTGTCCGGCCCAATGTTAAATTTGCAGAAATTCCTAAATTCCTAAGATTCATTGATTTTTAGTATTAGAAATTGAATAACAAAATAAAGAGTGTGGACGCGCAGCGTAGCATCTGGAGCGGGCAGCGGAGTGGAGAAGGTGCCGCGCGCTCGAGGTGAAAACTGATTTCGCGCATGCAAAACGACTCGCCTTTGCAAAATCTTCAGTATCTCGGATTCTAGATCACCTACAATAAATCCTTTTGTATCTATTTTTTTTTACTTTTTTCAACATTTTAATTAATGTGATGCTTCAATTTTTTACCTTGAAAAATTGAGAAACCTATTAAAACATGTTTACAAATACAATGTTTTCAAATTCATTTTCTGATCCTTGAAATTAAAAAAATAATACAACCGTTCCATAGGATGATAGCGATGATATAAGATATAGCGGATTTAAGAGCGAACTTAAGAACCTTTTCTCGAAAAATCGATATATCTCGAGTTATTTAGTAAAAACCGTTTTTTGCACTTTTTGCGAAGCGATATTTTTTAGCTTAATAATTATTAATAATTAATTTTTAATTCGTGGGTGTGTTGAAAGTAGTAGAAACTCATATTTAATTTTTTTTCTATACGACCATTGTTTTTTTATACAGGTAGGAATTTATGTCACCACTTGTCCTAGAATGCTTGGAATAATATATCTTGTTATTCAAATCAATAATTCAGATCTACATATTTCTCAATCGGTAACTTTTTATTATATTCGGGCAACAATTTTCGATAACGATTAGCAATATTTATTTGCTATATTGATATTATATTCGCTAATATATTGCTCAATAATATATTGATCAATATATTCACCTAAAGACAGGAAAATTCCACAACGCTACACAATTTTTTATATTAAGCTTGTCATTCAGCTGCTCTTAAATTTCATGGAGCTTTTCTGAGTTTTTCAAGTTGTCAAAAATTAACCTTCGGTCACAAAATATATGACTGAAGATTATTGAAAACTCAGAAGCAAAAAAGCAGAAGAGGAATATATTGCGGTCACCATCAATAATTCATCAGCACTTATTTCGTCTATAACGTTATTTCTTTAGTAGTCCAATAAAGATATTTTTCAAATAAAAAAGTCCCGGCAAGCTGATTTGTTCAATGTCGATGGAGTGTTGTCTCCCCAGTATCTAACCAAAAAGTCGCACCCCACACCCCTTGTAGGGTGTTGTAATTTTTTTCATTTTCCATCTTGTACATGATAATATTATCTACAACTTTGCCTAATAAAATTTTATTTTTTTGGGTCCATCGCTCATTATATGGGCATCCACCATATTTATTTATTATGGTTCAGGAAATATACAAACAAAAGGCTGAATAGTTGGTTTTTGCAGGGTTGATCGAGAACTGTCTCTTTAGTTTCCGACCAAAAAATCGCCTTCCAACGCATTCGAGGCTTAGCGCAATAGGGGTGGCCTCATTATTATGGGGCTGTTTTCGGGGGCTACTTAGGGGTACGTAATAAAATGGTTTACGAAAGCCTTATTATTACATTTATATATGTATCTAAAAATGATTGCTAACAATATTACATACATTGTCCATGTTTTCTTTAATATTACAATTTAAAATTAATTTTGTTTTGACGTTCGATACTTTAAAAAAATATCAATATGCTTTTTAAAATTGTCAGTTACAACATTTTTATAACATTATATTTTATAACATTATATCATTTTTAACAATTTTACACACCCAGCCTAATACGTAACACCCCGAATTTGTTTAAGCTAAATTATTATCATAACAAATATACAAACAAAAATCGAATCAAAATACAAACTGAGGTACTCAGTGAACGTTTTTTGAAATTCTAAAAAATGATTTTACATCTTTTTGTTGCTTGTAATTATTATATCCATAAACTAACTGCATACACTGAATCAAGTTTATGGTTTACATTTTTCATTTAATGATGCCTCTACTGGTTAATATCAAAAATTAATTATAAGGAAATAACGCTGATTTCCATTAAGTACATGTGACCCAAAATAATTAGACCACCCCTATTGCGCTAAACTCCAAAGGGGCTGAACTGCGATTTTTTCGTTGGAAATTCAGGAGACAGTGCTCGATCAGCCCTGCAAAAACAAGGTATTCAGCCTTTTGTTTGTATAGTTCCTGAACCATAATAATTAAATATGAATATTTTCCCATATAATGTGCGCTGGACCGTCAAAAATTAAAGTTAAAAAAAAATTTATTAGGCAAAGTTATAGAGAATATTATTATGTACAAGTTTGAAAAAGATAATTTCCAAAAAAAATAAAAAATAAGAAACCACCGGTATTAGAGGTAGAGGGGAGGTATATAACATTATTTTACAATGAGTATGATGATTTAACAACTAAATTAATTAAAAATATACAGAACAACATCTTACATACTTTTGTTTATTTGATAAATAAATCAATTGAAACTGATTGTCTTAAATTAGCAACCGTTATACCTTTATGAAAAAAAGGTGATAGAAATAGAAAATTATCGACAAATTTCTTTGCTGAGTGTTCTATCTAAAATACCTGATAGAGTAAAGAGTATAACAGAATAACCAACTTTGTTGAAAAAAATAACCTACTGACTGTATCTCAGCATGGATTTAGGTCTAACAAATCGGTTGAGAAGGCATCTTCTCACCTGCTCAAATATGTGTAACAGTGCTTGGATACTGGTAAGTATGTAGTATCACTTTTACTTGATCTTTCCAAATCGTTTGATACTGTTGATAAATACATATATATATATATATATATATATATATATATATATATATATATATATATATATATATATATATATATATATATATATATATATATATATATGTATATATTTATATATATATATATATATATATATATATATATATATATATATATATATATATATATATATATATATATATATATATATATATATATATATATATATATATATATATATATATATATATATATATATATATATATATATATATATGTATATATATATATATATATATATGTATATATATATATATATATATATATATATATATATATATATATATATATATATGTATATATATATATATATGTATATACATATATATATATATATATATATATATATATATATATATATATATATATATATATATATATATATATATATATATATATATATATATGTATATATATATATATGTATATACATATATATATATATATATATATATATATATATATATATATATATATATATATATATATATATATATATATATATATATATATATATATATATATATATATATATATATATAGCCTGAGTATGAGATGCCGTATTCTTGCATGGATAACTTCATACATGGAAAATAGGTATCTAATTGTTAGTACGAACGGTTAAAAATCTGACATGCATAGTGTTGCACTTGGGGTACCTCAGGGTTCCGTACTAGGTCCATTACTGTTTATGCTCTATATGAATGATCTACCAACATACATTGAGCGTGGTCATGTAACAATGTTTTCTGACGACACAACGACAACTGTGTCAGCGGATTCAGCTTTTTGGGTAACGTGCTTGGGCACTCCGAAAATTTATATGTAACGAGGTGGATTCATTGCGTATATGGTAGGTGCCATAGGAATAAACTAATCCTAAATAACAAAAAGACGGCATATATTAACACTCCCCTTCAAGGACGTCTACCTGCAAATTTCATATCTGATGAAGGTACCATGTTAGATTCAGTAAAATTTCTTGGCACCATCCTTGATTTTAAGCTCTCCTAGTATAAGCATATTGACCATGTTTGTAGTCAGCTAAATATAGCATGCTTTGCAATTAAAGCATACTCTAAATCAGACGGGCTTAATTAATATTTATTACTCCATGGCGTACAGTCATATAGCGTTCAACATTCTCGCTTGGGGTAGAGGTAGTGAACGGGAAAGAGTTCTCATATGACAAAAAAAAATATTCGATTAATTTTCAACTTAAAAGTGAATGAGAGCTGTAGGGATATATTTAAATAAAACAAAATTCTCAGAACACCCTCGATTTACATCTTACGATGCTTAATTTTTACAAAGAACAACCTGATCCATTTTAAAAACTATGCGACTAGAGATGCAGAGCTGTTGAGTATTCCTTCTCATCATACCAGTGCTTTTACAAAATCACCATGTCTTAACTGCATCATTTTGTATAATGCTCTTTCTAAAAAAATACGATATATATCTGATTACAGGAAATTTAAAATTAAAACAAAAGAATATCTGTCAGCTAGGGGTAGTTATTTTAGAGTATAGATGAAGTGGTAAATGATGCTAAGTGTGCATTTTGTTGTTACTATTTGATTTCATTGTCTTGCTGTTTGACACTTACTCGTGCATGTATTCATATGTTTGTTGTATATGCATGTATTATTATATGCATTATATTTGTTATTTTTAAATTGTTTACCATAGTTTAGTAGCCCTACCATATATTACTAGTTTGTTTATTATGTAATTTTTTATTTTTATTTTGTATATTTGACTTGTCATATGTACAATTTTATAATCCTTGGTTAATAAATTATTATTATTATTATTGCAACACCCTGCAAGGGATGTGGAGTGTTACTACTTAGTTGGATACTAAGGCGACCCCTCCATAGACGCTGAAAAGAATCAGCTTGCCGGGAATTATTTGTGAGCACCACCTATAGAGAATGTCTACTTTTACTGAACTATAGGTATTTTGTTACTATTTCACGCTATTAAATATATGGGTCACACGACAGCGCCGTCGTTAAAAAATCAATAAAATAAATTATATTACAACAGGTGTGTTAAGTACATTCCACTAACCCTTGTACACACATTTACGTCAAAATTAACGAGAATAGTGAAGCATTATTATGATGATATAATGTGTACATATTTATATTAATAACTATTAATCTTATCTAAACCAATATTATTTATTGGAAATTTATACAATTAATTAGGTATCACACCTAATAAATAAATTATTATATATAATAGCTATTTATGTAACCAGTTAGGAAATTAATGATTTTGTGTGATGAGTTAAAATTTGTACGCCAACAAAATTAACGTGTTACAAAAAATAACATTTCCTAACATGTTTTATACTGGTAGAATTTGAAGCAGTTTTTATGGTGTCGTCCCGTTTGAACAGCACTGTTAACATGTTTAACATATATTGTTCCACATCCCTAAAGAAAGAAAAATCCGGTGGTGCTTCAAAAATCGTAGGGTGAGGAAGGTGACAGGGGGTGATTTTCTAAACATTATGAAAAATTATGTTTTTGTTTTTAACATCTATTTTTGGTGGTCATTAAATTGCCTAAAAGTTCTATTACGATATTTTAACCCGAAATACTTTCTTATTGTCTTTCAATTTAGCAAAAATAATGTTCGCAGCATCTGATTTGCTATACAAAATTTGGCCTCTATTTATTCAATAAGTACTTATGCCGTTTGATTCTATTATAACGTTGCAATGTGTTCATGACTAGCTTCGTGTTAGCTTCGTGTTATCGGGTTGTTTATCTGCTAGTTATTACTACATATATGGTATGGAGTTGGGGGTGGATTATGCGGTACTAATTCTATGTTTGTTATTATTTGTTAGTTTACAAAGGGTTAGGCTAAGAAGCGCTGCATACAAAATGTCTTAATTCTAAGTTAGTGGTTCTAATGTTTTTATATGGCCTTAATAAATAGATGCGCGCCCTCAAAACCACTAATTCTAATATCATTTAACTCTCCGTAGCTCGAAAACTATTTGGTAATCGGAAAAATTGTTTCTATATATGTTGGAAGATTGAGAATTACAAGTTTTTTTTTCTGCGAGACATTCGTTGAAAAACCAAAAAATTTAAAACTATGCCGCGGAGTTCGCTGCCGGTCGTAGAGATGCGGCGGTGTTTGATATTATCAAACCGATCAAATGATAATCAAAATGATTTCGAGGCTCATTTTGTTTGGGAGATTTTATTAAATCAATATCGTCTACAAAATATTCCTTTATTCTTTTAACTAATACTCGGTCTTCTCATCCCATATATCTATAAATTTCGAGATATCTTTTGCAAACCGACGTTGTGGAATAATCTTTTCCTATTTCGAAACCGTTGTTCATTTCATTAGAATAACTTTTGGAGTGCCTCATTTTCGAATTTAGTTTTCGCTTAGTTTTGATTTAATTTTTTTATTTTAAGCTGCCATATCCTTCAAGCTTTGTTCTGCGTAATTCTGTAGAAATTCAGTAGGAATGATATGTGATTTCAGAAGCAATATTCGATTCGATATTTTTTGTGTTGAGTTCTGAAACTCTACTATATTAAATTAAGAATGCCATGCAGCATTACCAAAAATTCATGAGTCGATTAATGAATAGTCGCGCAAATATTTTTTTACTATTTTTGATACCTCTATTATATGATTCACAAGTTAATAAGCTGTCATCTCGATGACTCAGTGGTAATGTTTTGTTTTATCCTAATCGACTCAAAATCGGTGTCACAAGAATATTATTTTCGCAGATCACGATATGTTTTTTTTATCCAAATAAATATTCAAGATAGTGGCTTTAAAATGGAGGATATTTTAACCATTTATGTTCCTCTAATCGACTCAAAATCGGTGTCTTGGGAATTTCGGGGTACTAGATCACAATTACTTTGTATAAATATATATTTAAGAGAGTAGATGATATATGATTTTTTTGCCATCTATAGTTCCATTCGACTTCCAATCGAAATCTCTGGAATTCGCAGATCAAAAAAAAAATTTGTGATGGCGGCTCCAGAATTTTTCAATTTATGATCGAATGGGACTCAAAATAATGTATATCCTGGGTATATTTAGTATTTAGTGGTAGCAGATCACAGATTGTTTGTCAAACTAGGTATTGAAGATAGCGACTCCAATATGACCGACCTTTTTGTCATTCTTGAGGGAGCAGAACGAATTTTTATAAAAATAATTCACAGACTTTGCATCACACGCAAGTGTCTTGGGCGTATTGAAAATACCAGATACAACTTTTCGTTTACTATAGTACACAGTATTTGATTAGTTACACAGCTCTTATGTGTCAAAATAATAATTTTTATGGGTTTGGGGTGACGGCTGGTAGAAGTTTAGGATGATCATATGCTGAAATGGATTTAATATGCCCAATTGAAATAGTCTCTAGGAGGAAACTTCAGTCAAAACTTACGAAATTTCCTATCAAAAAAATATGACGGGAATGGTTCTCGGGCAATAATAAAGACGTTTTATTGTTGACGTGCACGTGTGATCTACCTCAAAATCGCAAACGTCCGATATTGACGATTACATGATTCGGTTTTATAAATTTTAATACATGGTATATTCAAGTAATGGTTATGTTAAAATAACTTTAGTATGTGCTGACTAAGTAATATTGGTTGTGGTTGGCGCCGATTGGAAATCGTACATTAGGAAAACAGATGAGAATCTGTCATTCCGTCGTTCGTCATTGACATTTTACAATATGTATTTACAAAAACAAATTATTTAATTTGGAAATCATTAAAATGATACAACACGTCTTAGCACTTGCAAAGCAATAATCAGAATGCCCAATCATGTATTTTATGCTATTTAGTTTATTAAACACGTAGTAAGTATTAATGAGTAAATAAGTATTAATTGAAGCTACTGCAATCCTTTGAGTTCTACCGCGCATGACCTCCATCAATATCAGTTAACATAAACACATCGTCTACATATGAGGCATTTTTTATTTTGTATACTAAGATAATAATACTACCTACTTAGTGTAACTAAGATAATAATACTACCTACCTAGTGTTGCCAAATAATTATGTTTTTAAATGTTCAATATTTTGCTCACAAATATTTTTTCAATATTTGTGGGACCATTTTCGAGATCTCCAGAAGAGGCAAGCCTTTTTGATGGCGAGTTTTACCTGCAGTTCTCTCATAGCACATCTATTTTATTTGGGCATAACAATAAATGCCTAACTTGGTAAGATAGTTAACCTCCAATGTGCTCATCAAGGTTCTCGAAATGAAAAATATGATTTTATTAAAAACATATTTTATTTCAATTATTACTATGAAGGACAATAGGTACATAAAAATGGTGAATCCATAGATGAATATTAGGAACAAAATGTAATAGTCCAGTAATAAATATCTAAATTTAATGTAATATTATTATATAAAATATTACATTATTATACAGTAATGTAATAAGGAAGAATAAAAAAAATTAAAGGACAGTTGAATCCAAAAATTTTTTATGGTAACATGTTAGTTGTACCCTCAGAATAATTCTGTTGGCTATCCTCCTTTTTTTTAAATATTTTTGGCAGCATATTTTTTTTTAATTTCTAATTCATAAGAGAATAATATTTTGGCACAAAAATGGGCTTCTATAGATTTTTTTAGTCGCTGATTACGAATTAGTTTCTGAATAAATTACGTCGAAAGCAAAAAAACGTGAAAAATTGATCATTATTTCGACCCTTTCGAAAATTAAAGATATTAGTTCAATATTTATGTTTTTTAATACGCCGATTGTGAATTTTAACCCAAATAAGTTAAAATATTTGAAAGAGACCTGGAAAACTGTGGAACATTCTTCGAAAATGCGGAAAATTGTGATTACAAGACCATGTTCAAAATAATTCATATTAAAAAAAATCTTCGTTTTGAATATCTAGTTCATCAATGACCAAAACTAACCTCGAAAACGATATATTACATGGTCTTGTAATGACGCATTTTCCAATATTGTTTCATAATTAACAGAACATAATTAACAAGAACATTTTAAAAAAGCCTTGGTTTTTCAAAATGTTCACTTATTTATGTTAAAATTCGTGATCGGTGTATTATGGAAAACGTGAAAATAATATTAGTTTTCTTACATATGGAAAAATCAACCATTTCAGAAATAGAAGGGATACCTAATCGAAATTTTGTTATTTATTATCTCCTAAGTTATGTAATATTTTTATATTTTTTGTTTGCATTTTTGATCAGCAATCAAAAGTGCGAAAATAAAGTCCTGCACTTTTCTGAAAGCATATTTTTTACAGGCGATGTAGTTCACCTCACATTATTCCCCAAAGAAATTAATTTTAAATTTATTGACTTTTTCGTTTAGCATTTTATACATTATAATTATTCTAATGAATATTCTATAAATATTGTATATGATATAAAATAAATATTCTAATGAATAAGCTATTGATATACATATTTTTAAACAGAACTATCGAAGGGTTCATATTATGTTATTCCGAATTAAACACTGCCCTCTAAAATTTTAAGTGTTATACTGTCTGACCTTGCAGCCTGTAGCATGTCACGAACATTTTCTCCCTAGACAGCTCCCATATACACGCGGCCAGATGTATTTCAATACTAAAGTATTTAAAGTGGCGGCTACAATATGGGAGGATTTACTTTTCTTCGGAAATATATACAACATAATATCATTAAAAAAAAATGTGTTTACAAACTATAATCGTAAATCTTAGGCTGATCCCAACTAACGTTAGTAACATAATCCTTAGGTGTCCCAACTTAATCCTAATTAATTTCATAAATTTTATTAATTTAATTAATTTTAGTAAATTCTTAGTAAATTAAACTTATTTAAGATTGATAACTGCATACTTTTTTACATTAAATACCTATAGAATATAATTTCACATTTTATAATTATTCGCTAGCTAAATGTTATTACTTATGCCCAAGTTATCATAGGTGTGCTAATATAATATACGAATAATTATAGACTTTGAACTTCACCTTTATCTTCCCGCGCGAATATGAAAATGATCATTAAAATTCATGAAGTCACTTCAGCCTTCGCCACACTTCATATTATTTATAAACCAGCTGTGCAACTTTACGCTCGGCTGGTTGTATAACAGTTATTTAACCAAGCAATAAACTCTTGACTGAATATTTAGGTACGACTTGACAGTCTTATTAACCTAAATAGAACCGTAATTTATTTCATCCCGGCGATACAAGAGATCTTGAGAAATTTATTTTCATGACAACAGATATTGAGTTTCACGTCTAAATTCAATTTGTAACATATTAGTATGTCTATTCCGACCATTTAATTAGATCAAGGGTATATGGATTTTAGGGAAACCTTAATTTTCTAGATATCGTGAGGAATATATAAGAATTCTTCAAAAATACGTATTTTACATCATAGCTTGAAATTTTTTAAATTAATTGTTTCTGTATTATTTTACGTAGTGCAATTATTGACTAGAATACTAAACATGATTTAACGATGACTAAAAGTACACGACAAATATACTCGTAAATCCCAACGTGACACTGGCTATATTTCATAAATTTTTGTTAAAGGAATCCCCATAAAATAAATCAGATTGCATCAGTTTTTCGAACCCGGCTGGCCATTTCGGAGCACATGTATTACTATAAACCTAATATATTTTATATTACTTTAGATAACAATTTTGATGTATTATTACATCATAATATAATACAATTCCATACCGCACTTCTGGTAATTAGATAATGTAATAAAGTTACGCCAAGCTGACATTAAAGGAAAAGTTTATATAAATTCCCGTATCAAAAGTGACGCTGTTAATCTTTGCACATAAACGTATTGAATTTTCGTCAAACTTTCAACCTCTAATTAACAATATCAGCGCGAGGAACTGGAAACGAGTAAATGCGTACTGGTAATTTCCTTAGTAAATTATAGCGTTGATATTTTATTTGGTGTGATAAATAATGGAAATATCAACTCAAACATGAACCGCAAATTTTTTAAACGTGTTATCGTTCCCATGCCTCTGACATTGCTATTTACTCGGGAATTGCTCCATTACACCATTAAGTGAGACATTAAATGAGTAGCAAGTGATAACACGAATCGGTAAAAGCTCTCAGAATCACAGTAAATATTTAACTAGAAACAGTCGCAATACTGCGAACTAATTATACACTTAACATAACGCTAGCACTTACCTTATAATTTTATTTTCTTTCCTCTTTTATTTTAATGCTGCACCAAGGCAAAATAAATGTCAAACTATCTATCTGTATAATTTTTTACTTCTATCTGTATTATGTTTGCTTTTGTGGGTGGATTTTGGGTGATAACATCCACCCAAATTGTTTGTGCTTGTCAATGTTTACATTTTATTTTCTGAATACATTCTCTTTAATTCTATATTAGTCCATGGGTCTTTTGTTATTTGTTTTCTTCTTATATTTAAGATTAATAATGATAATATTAATTTATTTATCCTATCGATCATATTACAATAAAATAGGACATGTCAATAAAACTTATATTCCAAGCATATATAAATATAAACAATGTTGTTTGCAGTTGCTTCGTTGTTCCACTTTTCCATGGGCTTATTGGCATTGTATATTCTTTCACTGTCTCTTCAGACTATAAGCCCATTTAAAAAGCAATTCTTTCGTCCGTTTAATTCCTTTGGATATTAGGTAGAGAGTAGTACTTAATCACTCTCCGAAGCGACTGTCCCGAGCCTTCAAAACCGAAGCGACTGATACAGAGCTACAAATAAGAAATATGCTCTACTTGTTTTACCAATTCATGTTGTATCCTTTGTCGCCTCATATTTTCCTTTTTTTTTTCAGGGTGCACTGCACTAATGATAGGCAGTTTACTATTCATACTACTTGTTCTATTTGAACGTATTGCTATATAACAGCATCAGGTATACATTTATCTAGGAATTATCTAATTATTAAGTTCATATTCTAAATATTTTTTTTGGGAAATCACAAATTTAACAGTTTCAAGACGTTAGCTGTCAACTTTGAATTGGTGCATTTAAAGTTATTTTGGAAGCAGAAGTGATTGTCACCAGAAGTTTATTTCAAACCCTAATATTAAAAAAATCCCATACTTATATATCAGAAACAGAAAATATTCCCAAAAAATGACTAAATTAAGAGAGGAATCCTTAACACTTTAACTGCCATGTGTATCTCTTAGCATACACACAAGGTGGGGTCCAATTCGCCGCGTGTATATTATTGTATACACAGTCGAATACACACATTTCGCGATGTGTATTCTACAGTAGCACTACATGCTTTTCTTATGGGATATTGGTAGGCATGGCGTAAGGCAATCTGAAAATTATCTTGACCCCCACTTTTACTAAAATCTTAATTTTGTATTCATTATTGAATTAAAATGGATCATTTTATTATGAAAAAAAAAACCAAAACGACAATTTTGGAAAGCATAACCTTTAACCATAAGCTTTATTATTAAGAAAAATAAAAATATTATACGAAATTACAAAAATATTCAAATTTAGAGGTAACGCAGCTAATTTTTTTTGCAATATATTGTGTTTTTCAAAAAAGCATTCTAAACAAAGAAATTTTTCTACACATAACTGGCATTTAGTAGTGACTTGTTTCGTTTTGCTTATTGCGTATTGACAGCCTTGCGTATGACGGCGTATTGCTTATTGCATATTTCCATATACACGTGGCGTAGAAACATTTTCTTCGCCTCCATGCCACGTGTATATTTTTTGCACACTAGGCAAAAAGGCATAAAATTAACAAAGTTAAAAAAACTGAATGTAACTAGTCACAAAAAATAGTATTTTAAAAACATCACGGAAACTGAAAAAAAGTATCACGGCGTGAGAGGATCTTCATCTGAATTCGGCATGGCAGTCAAAGTGTTTAAAAAAATGCCTATTTAGGTCGTACAAAGGTTCTGTATGGATCCAAGTTATCAGGTCATAAATGTATTCTTTAAGGCCTTAAAATATTTCTAGGTCGCTTTCAAAAGTTCAAGAGGGCACACAGTGGGAAAAAATACCTTTTTTGGATAAAAATATGCCAACAGTTCAAATCTGAATGAAAATCAATGTTTCTTAATAAACACAATTTTTAAATATTTGTTATTATAATTGTTTTTATTTCATTTAATGGTCTAGAAAGCGGTATTTGATTGGGTGGAATATGTAAAAAAATGAAAGTATAATTTTAAAATAATAGTGGTAGATATTATTTATTTCATTACATTCTATTATTCTCACTTACTTATTACTATTTATGATGATATCCTTCACACATCGCTAAAAAGGATATTTTCTCAACGACTGTATCACTTTCTATTGAATGGTCGGCGACAATTGAATATTATGGCCATTGAAGTAACTTAGCAACGGCGGGGGGTTAAATTTTGTACAAATCATAAATAATGTAATGCTTGAGATACCTCAACGCTTGGAGCATAGACAGCTTTTAAAACAATTTGCGAGGGTCTAAGTGTTACTTGAATTGTAACATTGATCAAATGTCATCAGTGGGTACCTACCTATTTGTAATTTAACTTCATATTTAGTCGACCAATAAAATGGAAAATTAATTTATAAATTAAATGTATATATATATATATATATATATATATATATATATATATATATATATATATATATATATATATATATATATATATATATATATATATATATATATATATATATATATATATATATATATATATATATATATATATATATATATATATATATATATATATATATATATATATATATTGTTGCAAATAGATTTTTATATTTTTTTCATAATTAATATTGAATAACTCAGAGAGCAATTGAGATAATTATATAAATGTAATTTAATATTCATTTTGATTATAATGATTAATATTTATTATTGAATATATTCATTTATTATTTATTATTTAATTTTAAAATTTTGTTGTTAATAGAGAAAATTGTGTGAGTTGATCTGCTTAATATGTTTAGGGATAGAATAGAATAGAACTGTACTTACTTCACTTGCTAATATTCTGCAGACCTTATAAATATGGGCCAGTCCACAATGTCAGTTAGCTTTAACTTAGTTAACACTTAATTTTTGTCAAAAAAAATTTCATTAATCATCATCATTAATCATCATTAATTTTACGTATTAGAGGATGATTTGATCTCAAAGGAGGGTTCAAAATACACTAGTATCCTGCTTCTATATCACTTTGAAATATAAAACTTATTTATGAGGAAAATATAAAATTTATTTATGTTGCAATAATTTAGCACAAAGATTATTGACACTGAACTTGCTTTAAATTGTATTATGAAATAAGAAGATGGTTCACAAGCAGCACAGATATTTGCACCTCTCATATCTTAGATTACTAAAAATTTTAAATTCATGCGTACATATATTTTAAATTCAAGGCGTCTTTTATGATTCAAACTGCTTCAGATTTAATATTTTATCTCTTTTTCTCTAGCTGCTTCTGGAAATCTTGTTTTAAGTGCTTGTACTCACTCTGACCTGTTTACCTTGATGAAATTTTTATTTATCCTTACACATACACGATGAAAAACGTTTTGAAGCCTATCTAGGACACCCTAGATATCCTCTGACGACTAATATCGCACCTTTATTATTAATATGCTTCAATTTTATAGAATACAACTTTACTCCATTAACTTAGGAGCATAGTCACTGTTACCGGGTGGTATACAGCTGTCTTTAATTAATGCAACACGATATTTTGTTCCCGCAGGGTCTTTGCCTGTATGTTCCATTTTACGCACCAATGTAAAAGTGCATAATTGTATTGTTGTAATGCAATACAATTAAGGCACTACACTTTACCTACGACTTACATTTCTTATGGAACTGTGCGATTTCTTTACCAAGCTGTGCAATTTATTTAGCTGTCTGAGTCACTCTTATTTATTTCCAAAACTGAGTATAATATATTTCTCATGG
>CAXKVY010010052.1:0-27500 GCA_964058915.1 Tetropium fuscum
GAAATCCTAAGCGTATAATTGCTTACTAAGAAGTTGGTAACCTTAATAGCCTTGGTAATAGCGCATAGAGTGCACACTTCATCTTTAATTCAAACTCAAAATATTTCTATTACAAAAGAGGGTGTCGAGATTAATATCCCGGAAAGAACTAAGATTCCAAGGGCCCCAATAGATTGCAACCGTTTTTAAGCTTTTAAGGTTTTTCAGATTTTTGTTGACACCTCATCTTTGTACAGCTAAGACTATTGCTATTTGCAGAGAACTAAGTTATTGCGACCTTCTAATGAAAACTTATTTTCACTGTTAAGAAGCCACATAGGGCTACTTCAAGCCAATCCTTAACTCTTTGAAGCACAGATATTTTCACATTTATGGCCTCCAATGCACAGATTAAATTATCACAAGAAAAATGATCAGTTCTTTGAGATTTTGTATGTATCTGTCAATATAAACTGTATAATATACATAATTTAGGGATTTTTTGGTTACAACAAAAGAAAAAGACATTTGAAAGGTGGTCGTTAACACTAACCACGGCATGGTGGTTTATGTTAATGGCCACCTTCTTTTAAAGTTATGAGTATATTTATTTTTAAAATTTATTATTTTTAATTTAGAATGATACAAACTAAAACAATTATTGTCTTTTTTGAGACATAGTGCCACCTGACAGATGGGACACTTCCAGACAGACCTGACCGGCACCTGTTTGGTAACAGTAAGCACATCTTCTTGATGTGGTTCTTTCATGCTGGTGACTGCAACTATTTAGTCAGATCGCTTCACTTGTTTTTGGTTTATGTTTATTTATTTGAACAGTTTTTTTTTGACGTTTGATTATTTACTTGGGTTAGTAATAATTGTTTTGTCATAAGAGACTCATACAGCTGTCTCCTGAACTGTTTGTTTGTTATAGTGTTGTCTACTGTATCTCTATATATATATATTAAAGGAATTTGTTACAGGAATATATATTAAAGGAATTTGTTAAAGGAATTTGTTACATGCGTCTAAAAAATGAAAGAAAAGTCGAAGATACCATTTTCGACTCTTTCTATCCAACGCATAATCATTTTTTAGACGCTTTGACCGTCTAAGGAATCAACACCGTCTTATCAACAAAATTCATGTTTTTATTATAATCTTCTAAAACTTTTGGTGCAGAAATATCTTGTACACTTCCATCATTTTCCTTCCGTTTACAATAATTGTTTCTTCTGGACTGTGATAATTTGATAAAAAATTTACTCCTTTTCTGTCCTTCCATCAAAAGTAAGGCACTCCATTGTTACTCTGCTTCCAGTCATATTACAATGTATGTGTGATAGTAACCAACCAAAGCGATTAAGGGCCATCAAGGGTGGTATAAAAAAATCATGAAAGCCGGGGGACAAAGACCAGTAGTCGCGATAACTTGGCAACCTCTTCATAGACATATATTATATGTTCATTTCTATAAACAGTCTGATTTCATCAGAATCTGTAGGGTCGTATCGTTTATTTTCTTGGGTTGCGTAGAGGTTTGTATGAAATGCGATATGGTCCACCAACTCATCAGAAAAAAACAGCTTGAAAATTGATATTGGGCTTTTGTCTTCTAATAAAGTGATTTTTTCTGTATGACCAACAGCTTCTGTAAAATCAAGTACGTTGAATATGCCATTCGTGGTTTTTGTCCAAATTGGAGTGGCAGTGGAAATACCTAAACCTAATTTAGACCTCTTAGTTTGCTGAATATCAGGGTCTGCAGTAACATGTTCCTGAGAAACTGAAGGTGAATCTGATGATTGACCAGCGTCATGTAAAGATGAACTGGGTAATGGGAATACATCTGGAAGACGCATTTCACTATCACTTTCACCAGAAGATGAAGCGGAAAAATACAATAGTTATTTGTGTGTTAAGAGCGCAAAGTACTGCATTGCCGCTTGCGAAAGAAATTTAGCAGAGCGCGGTATTCTTTTAAAAGCGGCATTTTTTCTACAATCGCTTAATACAGTGTGTTCTTGTATGTATTTGACATATGTTTATATATAAACCGATTTTGATAAGTTTTCTTTTGTTAGCTACATTTCTCATGTGTCATTTTTGACTGACAAGCGCCTGCTAAGGAATTTATAATAAAGAAGCGAGCGGGAATTGACACTATTGCCGCTTTAAAGCGGCAATTATGTCATCATGGGAAATGGCGTACTTTGTATTTGCACTAGGATCGAATGTTGGATCCGCATCAGAGTCATCCAAATCTTCATATTGTCGTTCATCATCTGAAGAAGAAAGGTTCTCAGGTAAATTTTCAAGTTCTTTCTGCGTTAGCTTTCGTGTATTATTGTTTTACGATAATCCATTGTAAATGTACCTATGTAAACAGAATTCTTCCTTAGATGCATGATGGTTTTATATGCTAACCACTTACCTATAGCCCAAAATCAGTCCATAGAATATTTTTTTTACTTTACTCAATAGACACTATTTTGTAATAAAAGTTTTTAAAATATAACAATAAAAACAATAATACTGATTTCTAGCACTTATGATACGGGCAAAAACAGTATCGTGTAATCTGCTGTCAAAGACTGATCATAAAATGGCAATTATCACAATAAAATATTTATTTCAACATACGGCGCCATCTATCCGCATATAGACGATGTATTTATTGTGGTTTAACGCGCTAACCACGGCGTATATGGTAAGAATAAATTTATGAAGATGTGTTCAATGTCATCGACCACCGTGCCTTGGAGCAATATAATTTGCTGGTCAAAAATCCTGACCAAGCCGACCAGCCTCAAAGAGTTTTAAGCAGATAGATTATAAAGGTCTTAAGTGAAAGCGGCTTGGATACTTCTATATTTTTAGCTCACAGCACCAGGCATACAGCCACATCGGCGGCAACCAGAAATGGAGTAAGCCTGGTCTCATAAGAAATACAGCTGGTTGGTCAGCGGCTTCTAAAGGTATTATTCCCTTACAAATTACAAAATTTTGTCATTACGTCGAAATAATAAAAAATTGTTTCATGGAAAAGGAGATATTTTATTGCAACAGCTTTAAACATCTACGATTATGATCTAGAGGATGAGGCGCGAAATATAATTATATAATTAAACGAACTTACCTTAAGTGAAGTTCTATTATAATTATATGAAGCACCTCTCAGAATAGATCTCTCACCCTCCCTACTAATAGTTATATTTTATGAATTCCCGTGATCTACTCCGGGGGGTAATACACACCGGCGAAGAAAGTCAAGAGCGCCAGAAGCAAGGCTCTGTCGGTGGGGCCAAGACCGGGAAAGGCTGCGTAACTTCACGTGACACTGATCACATTTGTGGGGCGGGTCACGTGAAATGCGAGGCTTACCCCTTAGGAGGCGGTCTCGGCCTACTTAGATATTAGGGGTAAAGAGCGATGGTACCGCTCGGCCCCCTCCTATCGAGGTCACATATTTAGCCAAGAATATTTGCGCCGTGATCTATTCAATGTTGCAACAGCGGAATGGCTTAAAAATTAATGAGAATACCAACGGTGGCAGCGTCAGAGAGAGACGGACGAAAGGCGAATGGAATATGTTAGCTTTAAAATATGTGGTACCATCTAGCGGAAATGGGTATACTACGATGATGATCTATTCGAACCAGGCGCTTCATATAATTATAATAGAACTTCACTTAAGGTAAGTTCGTTTAATTATATAATTATTAATGTAAATCTCCCGAGTATTTTTACTTGCTTTTTACTCATTTTCATTAGTTTGTTTATACAACGCTAACGCTTCAGCTCCTTTGCATTTTTGAATATTATGTTACCAAAAAATCAACAGCTTCGAGTAATAATCTTCGATATCGAGTAATAAAGTAGTAGTGTCCAGAACCGCACGCCCACCACGACTTAACATCACAAAGGCTGCCTGTCGCGCGGACTCAGAACGCGCAAGTGGGCTTAATGCTATGTTAAATTCACGCGGACGAAGGCGGCGAAGCGGGTAACAGCTAGTCAAATATAAAATTAATTCTGTTTACTCTTTACTGATGTTTAACATGAAATTATCCCGCACACAATTGAAGCTCCCGTAGAAAAAAATTGTTTCCCTCGATATCTCAAAGTCACGTATAAGTCAAATGCAGTGTTTTGCGTCTAGTGCGCTTATATGAATGACACAAAAACAAAATGTTATTCTTACATGTTCAATTTGACCTTGTTACCCAAAAGAATTTATAACGTAAATAATGTAGATGTAACTCGGTATCGGGTGATTCAGTATGTCGTGATTCATAAAACTGATATGACTCTCTACAAATTATGATTAATGTCGTATAAAGCCAGAGAGCCATATTAATATGCCATATTAATATGGAGAGACAGAATTGTTTACATTTTTGGCAGATCCAAGATCGTTCCATCCTTGTCGTCCGTATTTTTCTCCCGAGCCGCACATGTGCCAGGCTTACTGTTAAAGTCTTTGAATACCGTAAGAGATGTTCAAATATTTTGACAATTTCAACGATTCTGATTAATTTTAATACAAAAATGTTATTTAAAACAGCTTCTTGGTAAAAGTAATCTATTGTATTGCCTTATTGCGATAATAATATACGGTGAAGTGAAAACCGAAAATTTACTGTGCGTTGAGATATAAATCTCAACAACGGCAACGTCGCTCGATTCATTTTACTGTTCACGATTTATCTGTCAATGTCGATTTATCAATGGAAACATATTTGAGAGGTTGCCGAAACACCGTTTTGTGCTTGTATTTTCTTTAGTGTGTTCTACGAATCTTTGTATTTATTGCGATTTAGGGGAACAGTAACTGTGGTATTTATGGTGCATTATTGTATAGTTTGTAAAAGGGTGGATTAATTAAGTCCGGAAAATGTTAATTTTCATCAGTAAGTATTTTAACGTCATTTTATACTGCTGCAACTAATCAATAATTATTTTATTAATTTTTATTATATAATTGATGTATGTAGTACATATTGCGCGATATTTATTTCAAAATATTTTTATTGTGGTGATGCAAAATATCATGTTCATCTCCAATTAAATTCATATTATAATTAAAAAAATCTTATTAATAAGGTTTCCCAAAGACCCAGAAAGGAGAAACCTCTGGCTTGAGCTGGTTGGCATGTCGGGAGTTCAACCACTACCCAAATATCCAGAGATGTCCTCCGATCATTTTTTCCCTAATAATTTAGAAATTCGATCAAATGGGTTAAGATATGTCAAAGTAGGAGCTAAACTAAGTCATTGTGAAGGGATGATATTTTTGGATCAGGCGTCTACAAGGTAAAAAATTTATAGGTCTATTTATTTGAATAATTCATATTCCCTCAAAAAATTTTTGAGAGCTGAATAATCATTTCGGTTCGTTTCTTGTAATTTACACTACAATATGTGTTAGTTAATTTCCCTATTCCATTTTACATTGAAGAAGCCATTAGCCTCGGCCTTCAGCTCTGCATATACCTCTCTCTTATTTTCACCTTTTGCACTAAGCAAAGTTTTATGAAATAAAGTTATATTGGATCAAAAAAAAATAAAATTTTGTAAATTTCCAAATATTCTATATTAATTTTTCTGATTCCTCTTTTTTCAGTTCTGATTCTTCCATTTATGGGACATCTCCGAGATAATTACTGGTGTAAGTGTTCTACAGCACACAAATGTTGTGTTCTCCCTAAGCACCATGTTCACATTCCACAAGAAGGTGATGACATGTCTATGTCACATATGCTACAATACAGTAAATGATGAGATTTAAGAGAACGATGACGGCGATATTGAAAATGAAGAACGTGAATTTGACGAGGAAAAAATTGAAAATGAGGAGGAAGAGAAAGAAGACAGATAGATTTTATGAGTTGTTTCAACAAACACGCAAGGAAAATTTTTACTAAGTGGGCAAACACCTATTAATGTGACTTTTGTATAGAACTTAAATTATTTATAATGTGTCCAATAACTAACAAATGCGTCCAAGCACCGTACTTTTTGCAATCAAATTATAAATAAATGTCTACAAAACACATGGCAATGTTTTATTACAGTTACTAAGTATTATCTTAATGTACACGAATTAGGCTACACTCTGAATGATTTCTATTTTCATTTGATTTATTGCAACGTTCGGATAAAGGGTATTAGGTATTTTTTATGTGTCCAATAACTATGCAGTTTACCCTAACTCATTCATTAAAGATAAATAGACACGCCACTGGATGGGCTCTGATCACAAGAAGCGGTGTTGCCGAATGGTCGCCGCCACAGCTGTTTCCCTCTTTTTCCCACAGATTTTCCCTCTTGCACTCATTGCACTTTTTAGAACAATAATAGATCGGCTCTTCTAGCGTTTTATGTATGAACCGTTGGATCTCCCCGTATTAAAATGTCTGTATAAAGCAAAACATATGACGACCTCTGTCTTCGTCACGTCACTAAATATGAACATATCACTAAATATAAAGTATATAAGTACTGAGGACAATAAAACGGGATGAGCGAAGCGGTGACGTATGTTATCTTCCCTATGAAATTCCGGTATAATACATACTATTTTAAGTACCGCGACCCGCGACATGGCTTGGAGAGTTTTTTGAGAGGTTCCAGCCCTATCCAGTAGAGTTTATGGTACAATAGAGCGAAATGCTACAATATACGACCGAGGCGAACAGTGCCGAAATCCGATATAGCACGAGCCTGTATTGGTCTTTCACGGAGGTTCATATATTTAATTGACAATCAATTAATTTTGAAAAATAATAGACAAGTTACATATAAATTAATTGAGTTTAAAATCCGGTAAAATCCGGTAAAAAGTAACAATCCTCTCAGTGGATGACCCGCCTGCAAAATACACTTGCAAAAGCTCGGTTGGTGAACAAATGTTAATTAATCTGAACGCCTATAAATGAATTGTGAAAGCCTAAAAATTTGCAAAGCAAGAAATATTAGATACATACTCTTTCTGAATTTTAGAAGCCCAATATTCGCAGCCTTATTAAGATATTGGAAGCCCTTGTGTATATAGAGTTGAATCAGTACTTGGTTGGTCTTTAGTCTTTAGCCAAATATTGACACGACACAACATGACAGATAGCACAATTTGACGGTACAACAATACTTGGGAAATAACATTTTACAATAGACGCAACACCGGTTGGGGAATATTTCCCCCGACAGCGTTTCATCTCCATGCTGAAAAATAAAATTGAAGAAGCCAACTCCATTGTTAAACAGACTATGGAAGATGCAGACACACTTATCGTAAATACGACAATAGAATTATCGTCCGCATTCGTTTCGGTAATGATTGTTCGAGAAGATGTTCCTTCTTGCTCTCCTAACAGCACTGGGTTCAGCTCATCAAAACGTATACTTCCAGAAGCCGGAAAAACGAAATATCTCGCAGCAAATGCATTCTACTTACAGTCTGAAGGGTGGTAGCTGCATTGAGAAAAATATCTTCTTTTTATATGTTTCAGCGGATTACAAATTAAAAAAGCGGAAATTTGCTACAAAAGGCTGTAAAAGGAGGATATTTCTCGATGAAGCTACCACCCTTCAGACTGTACGACTGTGCGTAGAATACATTTGTTGAGAGATATTTCCTTCCTTCTCCTGGGTTGTGGAAGTATTATTTAATAAGCTGAACCCAGTGCTGTTAGGAGAACAAGAAAGTTAACATCTCCAACAATAATTACCGAAGCGTATGCGGACGATAATTCTATTGCCGTATTTGGCTTCCTCAAATTTATTTGTCAGCATGGAGATGAAATGCGGTTTGTTGTCTCATTTTCGTATGTGGTACGTTTCTATATGCAGGAATAATATAGACGTAAATTAAAACAATATACCGGACATAAATAAATAAATAAAGTTCCACCTAAAAGGAGTTGTGGATAGGAATATTAGAGTAGTAGCACCAAATCTATGTTATGAAAACTAGGTATTATCGAATTAAATAAAAGTATAACAATGTATAACAAAAACGTATAATTTAATGTATAACAAAAAAAATCATTAGGAGGTACCCGAAGCGAGATATTTAAAAAAAACTCGCTTGGCAAAACAAGGGGCAAATCTAGTATATTAAATAGGAAAATAAAATTAACTTCAAGCAATTAGCTTCAAGTATCTATTAACGCAAACAATATTAAATCAAATAACTTTCATCTTCCAAACAATTTATGATACGTTAAATAAAATTGAAGTAGCCATATCATTTGCAAAAATAAATACACTACACAATTCTATAGTTATACCACGTCTTACTTAAAGAAATAAAAGAAATTTCTAAACATCTTAATGATCAAGTGTTGCCCTTCGAGCCAAGATTAGAAAACTTATTAAAGTTTGAAAACGTAATTAATATCAAAAGTTATTCCAAAGGTTTTGAGATTGTCTTCATATTACCCCTTGTAAACCCTAATATATTTCAATATTATAGATTGTACCCAATGCCAGTTATTTTTAATAACTCCTATCACATAATTATACCAGATACTAAATGAAAGCTTTAAATGAAAATAACTATGTAATTTCAGATACTAAGTGCAAAGAAGTAAATTTTAACGAATTCTTATGTAGATGTAAACATCGTACAAAATAATGATAATCCACCTTGTGAAATAAATTTATTAAGATATTCTAATAATATCGATAATTGCTTCCCAATACCAATAAAAATCGCTACTACTCAGTAGAAACTCAAGTTCAGAAAATTTAGACGAGAAATGGATTCTTATTATTCCACATTTAACAGTGGCGCATCAATACTGTAATAAAATTGTAAAAAATGTTAAATTACATGATAACTACCTATTGACTTTAGATACCACATGTTCTCTTGAAATTGATAATAATATCATAAAATCACATAAACCTTCTAAATTGGATACTATCGATATATCCCTACCAAGGTTAAATGAATTTAAATTCAATATTATTCTCGCTTTCAACAAGTTCGGTTCTTTCGGCCTGCAAGTCAAAATTTGTGTTTTTGGAAATAAAGATTGTTTTTAAAAATCGAGTTTCTGATTTGGGAAACGTAATATGGCTACTGGACTATTAAAGCAATTCCCACATCAGTACTTTTTTTCAGCTATTGGCATTGTTTAATGTGTTATGCAAAATGGATATTACAATATGTTTAGGGCACATCGATTGACAATAAATTAAATTATGAAAGAATGAGATGTAGCAGTTTGATTAAAAATTTAAAATGTATATATGTAAAAATGTACCCGACCCCGCAATCCAAATGTTAATACAGGCCGCCTTAATGATACAATATAAGACGATGCAACGCAACGCAACGTGACAGCCAATATTTACTTAAAGGCCGCCCTTAAGACAATTAAGTGTGCATTCAGAGCGCATAGATTAAAATCAATATTTGGAAAATAAATTATGTGAGCTACAGTGTACAATACCTTCAAGCAAATATCAGATTAATTACCAATAATAAACGTGCCGGCAAGGCTGATAGTATAAACTAGGGTAGGTATATAGTTTGTAAACATGTAATCAATGACCAATGTTTGTTTTACGTGCCGGTCTCATTTTGTCAATCTACAAAACCCACAATTAAGTTTATATATATATATATATATATATATATATATATATATATATATATATATATATATATATATATATATATATATATATATATATATATATATATATCAGTACTGAAAATTAATAGAATGGATCCGCTACTGAGAATCCTATATGGTCAGAGACCATGAAGCAGCTGGAGTAGGAGCATTAATATACAGGAAAGCACAAAGAGCAGCTGATATTCTTGATTTGATAGGACTTGGCTTCGATACCGTGGTTCATATTATTATCTCTCTGGTATGTACGCGACCATCACTACTCTCAGAATTGAGAATCATATCGGTATGCCATCAATCGACAGAAGTCACAGACGGGAATGTGCAGAAGGCATCTTGGCTCGTTGCATCTACTCAAAACAGGGTTGCGGACTCAATTACCCCCCGACACGACGTGGAGAGTGGTCATTGAGTAGCGAAGCTGGTAGTATCCTTTGGATCAGCCTGCAATTAGCTGGGCAACATAAAAAAAACCAGCATGCAGAAGGCAGTCATTATCAGATCATCACATCTACTCATAATGATGATAGGACCCCCCCCCACTTCACGATCGAGAAACGTGGTCACTCGATAGCACTACTGGAATGGCATGCCTCCTCAATGGAGTCGGAGGGAGCTTGGGGAGGCCTGACCGAAATACGAGCCCACAATCCTAAAGTAGTCCTCGTATCTCAAGACAGTGACTAACACTGTCTTGACTAACATTGTCTAACATTGCTTTTTTGCCACTGCAAATCAAATATTTCCTCATTGGAAGTGACATCAGGTGGTGAACCATTACTATAATTTGATGCGATACAGAGGCAACACACCTCTATTCTTGGTGGAACTTGACCATTCGCAACTTTAGACAAATAAAATTGTATTGTAAAACAAAGTATTGTAACTGCTTGTACTGGGCGAATTGGCGAATAACAATCCCTTGGCATTTCTAAAACTTCCAATTAAATCCGAAAGAACATGTGCATTTGCGAGCCAGCATATCTGCTTCATATAATAAGTTTCTTTCAGTTTGACAAGCTCTTTCAAATAATATATTTCCTAAATATTTAGCCGTCATCAAATTTTTGTCGCCTCGTTTGCGATTATGTATTTTCAAAATTTTGAAATTATTTCAAAACCAGAAACCAGTCACAATGAACCTCTACTTAAGGCCTTAGTACGGCCCAATAGTATCTTTCAATAATCTGAATGAAACACACCTTACCTTGTACATATTTTTATAGTTCAATTCTCTATGAGCATTCAAACTGAAACTGACTAACGTCGCGATCGGTTGGCCCTTATATACTATTAGCAATGTTCTGGAAAGTTCTAGAAGCTTCTCGATTATTACATAGCATTCTAGATTATTCTTATTTATTTCATCCCATTTTAGTATACAAACTAGAATGAGAAAAGCGTCTCGAAGGGTTCTACAGAGGGTAGTCCACATATTCTTGCACCGCAACTATTCTAAATGGGGCCACGGGCGTATATCGGTTATTTGAAGTCCTAGAGGGTTGATACTTCGCCCTTGGGAGGTTTGTATCTGGCACAGCCAGATGCGATGTTGACACATCGTCAAGTGAGGTATTGCGAGATTGTGTAGATTTTCCCTAGATCTAGGGAATTTTTAGTGTATCGTGCACAATCGCTTCTGACGATTCCGTAACAATATCTAGGTTTAATTTAAAAATTTAAAGGTCAAAAATTGCAATAAAGTGCAATTGCCATCATAAATGCAGATCTAGTTAAATCCATAAGAAAGATTACATAAGAAAGATTACATAAGAATTTGATTGATCCTTAAGAAAGATTACATAAGAATTTGATCAAAGTTAAATTACGCTTAATTTATTATTGCATATAACTCAAATTGCAAATTTATACGGACAGTAATTTAGAACGAAATTCCAAAATATCCCAAGACATCCTCAAATGTAGTGTCATACCCGGAAATACATAATGTTTATAAAATAAACGTTGTATACATCTACTTACTACCTGTGTCGACTCAGCGTGTAAGTTGACCCTCACAAATAGTATGATAAAAGAAGAAATAGGACTATTCCTCCGATAGGTACTTAGTCAAAACGCATATTTTTGACTAAATACCTATCGGAAGCATCCAGGTAAATGCACATTAAATATATATTTTTTTAAACTAAACATACCATACCTACAATTTAAGTAGCGGCAACATTCAGGTATTCGCATACTATGAAAATAATTTAATTAAAATGAAGTAAAATGAAATTTTAAACATTAGCCAAAGGCTTGTTATAATCAGATATCGGCACACAACCAAAATTTATTAAAGATTGGCAAGTCTTCTGATGACATGGGTCTCTCCAGTAAATCTACGTGTAGTAGCTGATAGATTTCACGCCAGTGGAGGTACTATGATATCCAGGTGTTTAGATATCGTTGACCAAGTACAGGGTAAGTCTCTTAAGATTGACACCCCCCTTATCTCACTTATCCTTTGCCGATTTAACTTATTCAAAAAAGGAGTGGTCGCGGTTTTTGATGAATTTTTATAATCTGAGCACGGATATTAAAAATCTCGTAAGATATACAGGGTGGAAAATAAAACATGATTTTTTTAAATGGAACATCATTTTTTACCACAATAATGTCCTTAATTTTCTGAATAAAAAAATATCTAATTGTTATATAATCACTACACCTGTTCGTGAGATATTACTAAAAACTTATCACATTACAGGTGTCAATTATAAAACAAAAAACATATCAAGATACCTCTGGAAACAATGCCATTTATTGAGATAATAAATAAATAATATATAGGTGACAATAACAGTAACGAGTAATAACAATAAACAACATAAGCCTAATAAAAACAAATAAAAGTCAATATTAATACAGTAACACAATAGAGTAACACAATTTTATTTATTTTTATTTACACGTAACGTAATTAAATATTTTCCACGTAACCACCACCATTCTGAATACACATTTGGCATCGCTTTATAAAATTGCTTCTCACCCTTTGAAATATATCACCATTTTGGTTTAATTCCTCAATTTTTATACGTATGCATTCTCCGGACTTTTAGCGGGCCAATGTATAACACCGTGCCTTCCTATCCAAATAGGATATTTTCTGTTTAGGTATTCGGTGACGTTCCTTGCAGAGTGTGGTGGTGCTCTATCCTGCTGCCAAATAACAGATCTGTTGTCCTCTAAATTAATATTATCTAAATAATTTTCAACTGGATGTTGAAGAATATCCACATAACGTTGTGCATTTAAGGGCCCATTTATAAATACAGGACCTACAATAGCATCCTTGTGGATTCCACACCACACGTTTACAGTTTGGTATCCGTTTGATTTTTCGCTGCTCAGTAATGTGCATTTTTTCTGTTAAAAATTCCCGCAGTAGAAAAACTGCTTTCGTCAGCCCAAAAGACATGACTTAGAAACACATCATCTTCCTCTATTCTATCAAGTATGTCTCTGCAGAAGGTTAACCTGTCTTGAAGGTTGTTGTCGTCTAAATATTGAACGGGCAAAATACTATATGGTTTAAAATTATGGCGATGTAATATTTTTATCACACTTCTTTGTGATATATCCAATTCTATTGCTGCGGCATAGGATGATTTGGATGGATTTTCAGCAAAATATAATAACGCGTTTAGTTCTGTATCTTCTCCTGTTTTTGTTCTTCGCCTTTCCCTTTTCTTGTGTCTCTCAGAGATTCGATATTCTTAAACTTTGCATAAATGTTTTTAAAACTATTTTTGGAAGGAGGTAGCCTTTCTCGAAATAACCTAACATACTCCCTCCGAGCAAAAGACTTATTCTTGTTGCACTGAATATAAATTTCAAGTAACTCTTTTCGCTCTTCCAATGAATATACCATTTTCAAAATAACTTGCTTCTTTACGAACACTACGTATTTTTTACGCTAATATCTAAGAGAGTGAACTACTATCTCACAAAAAACTGGATGACATCAACAAATAAACAATGCATATATGCATTGTTTCCAGAGGTATCTTGATGATCTTATTTTATAATTGACACCCGTAATGTGATAAGTTTTTAGTAATATCTCACGAACAGGTGGAGTGATTAAATAACAATTACACATTTTTGGATTCAGAAAATTAAGGATATTATTTTGGTCTAAAAATATACGGGGTGTTCTATTTAAAAAAATCATGTTTTATTTTCCACCCTGTATATTTTACTAGATTATTAATATCTGTTCCTAGATTATAAAAATTCATCAAAAACCGTCTCTACTCCTTTTTTGAATGAGTAAAATCGGCAAAGGAAAAGTGAGATAAGGGGGGTGTCAATCATAAGAGACTTACCCGGTACAGGTGAAGTTACCGGTGAAATTACAGGTGATATTCCAGGTGAAATTACAGGGCGGTATGAACTTACACTCGATGTAAGAAGCCCTACAAACGACACGTCTAATAAGTTTGCGTCATTACAGGTAATAATAAAGAAATGTAAGGTCAAATCAATACAGCTACTTATAAAACTTACTGAATTGATGTAAAACGGCTTCGCAAAATGGCCTAATGCTATGGCCTTCAATCAACACTAGGAATCAACGTAACGCAGGGGCTAGGAGAACACAGAAAAGGAGAAAATAGAAATGTGCCGCAAAGATATTTGTCATATGAATGCCCTGGGATCTGATCATGGCTGTTAGAGGGAATGAGTAGTCGCTTCTCATAATAGTTTTATTCAGAATTATGTACCTAGAACAAACTTCTGGTATCTAAATTGTCAAATGACAAAAGTGAACGTAAGAAGGTAATATGCAAATATCGAGGATAATATTTAATAATTGAATACATTAGCATCTCACAGTTAAATAAGATTATCTCGCAAACTACAGCACTTACATAAATTCATAATTCATGACATGCATCAAATCAAACTGCCCATATCCATTCTTTAGGCCGTGTCGTGTCTACGGCTTGGACCACAGGTACATTGACCTTTTTTTCTATTGTACACTGAACAGGTAGTCTTTATATTAAATTTACCAGAAATTTCAAGATATTTGATTAATCTAAAGCGATCTAAAGTACCATATTCATATACATTATTCATAACATTATTTTATTAATACCTATCACTATTAATATAAAAGGGGGCCAATAAATACACTACATCAATGTGGACCTCTAACTGATCAGGGTGTAAGTGTGTGAGGGTGTGAGCATGTGTGTGTGAGTGTATGTGTATTTATGGATATTCTTTTTGCATTAATGTTTTGTATATAGGTATACATCAGACCCGTTTTGCATCTTAAAATTTGCTGTAATCAATCATAAATGAGCATTCATTTCCATAAATTAATGTCACGCATTCAGCGCATTTCCTTATTCGCATGCGCATAGTAATAATTAAATTTTCAAGTTAAATGCAAACGGTATCCCATGGAAGATATTTTCATATTTGTATAGCATATTTATAGGTATAAAACCGTTGATTTAAAGATTGGTATCTGAGTGTAGGTGTATGCCTATAACCCAGACAGCACTCGACGTCTCTAAGACGTACATGTTACATCATATTTGGGTCGGTACGTCCCAAGATATAATAAGTACATCTTAGGTACGTATTAGAATGTACATAAAGTGTACGTACATAAAGTACGTACATAGTACGTCTTTAAAACATACTTCAGTATTTTACGGTTATCTGCTATATTATACAAATTCACTGTCGGTTAGTTATTGTCGTATATAAAATTCTACCGTTTTACGCGAACCAATGAATAATTTAGCTAATCTAGATAAAATAATTAATTAGACTTCAATTCTAATTTCAAATTTCATCTATATTTACAAATGTATAGTCTTTTTTTTAGAAATACACCTTTTATCATGTCACTTAAATTTTTTCTTTCTATTTTTATATCATATATAAAATATTATAAACATTTCATATACATTATATACAAAATATTATATACATATATAAATTAATAATGTATTTTATTGAAGTCTCTATCGAAATAGAGAATAGAGCAAAAAAATTAATTAGGTATTGTTTCCTTCTATTTTAAATATTATGCGCCAAATGCGATACGATTGCAGCACTGCGATCGGCGGAAGTCGGCGTTACTTTCTGCGGGCGTAGCGCAGGCGTGGATCTTACGTGGGTCATTTCCGCCATTTTACCTGTGCATTTTTTCATTTACTGTGCTGTGGCTATGTCCTGTTGGTAGTAAAGGTGTTTTAACCCAGTTATAGATATAGTTGTTTTAGTTTTACCTCTGGTTTTACTAAACTATATATGAGCAGGTAAGTCAAGCTGTATATTTTGCATTGTAATGTTATTTATTTGTTTATCACGTGTAAAATAAAGTACCAGCTACCTGTTGAACAGAACTGGGTAGACCGAGGGGCAAACCGCGACCCAAAAATGTGTACACCTCATTGGCCATTTGCTATTAATTGTCACATTGGACCTTACAATTCGCCAATTGGTCCCTTGAATTGTCACTATTTCCCAAATGTTAACTCAACTGGCCCTCTATTGGCTCTATTTTCACAATAATTTTCACTATTAGTGTTTACAATTGGCCCATTGGTCCCTGCAATTGACCCATTGGCTCTTAAATATTATCCGCAGTAGCCTATATCTACGATATCGTTATTGCTTTTCATTGTAATTACCTTTTTTCCATATACCTATACTTTTATTAACTCAGTATCTGGTTATAAGCTCGGTTTAAGGATGTAATGTTTTAACTTACACAACACTGAAATAACCTGCGGCAAACTTTTTAGCTCTGTCTCTGTTCAACACATTAGATAACACACTATTGAACAAAGTACATACATAGGGGAAAATTGAATCTGATTAAATGGGCAGTATACCAAAAAAAGCAACTTTACACTAAAAAATAGTAAATAAATATCTAAGAGCAACGGTAAAAGGGGCAGGTTGCTACTCATAATAGTTTTCGAGATATTTAGTTTTCAATTTACGTTGGATTAGCGCGTGACGTCATATCGACATCGTGTGATCAGTATATAGTCGGTGTGATTAGTATATAGTCGGTGCAATAAGAATGACGTATGGCGTGTGTCGGTATGACGTCAGGCTCAACGGTCTTCATAGTTTGATCTCTAATATTTTAAAAACTACTGATCGCAGGCAACTGCGGTTTGCCTCCGGTTTGCGGATATTCATCAGGTGCAAAAAAGTATCTAATTTCAATAAATATGTGCTTATTTTTGTGTTTCCAAATATTTATTTAATCACAGTGATGTTCTTTGAACACAAAACAATACTTAAAACAGAATATTGGTTTAGAGAAACAAAAAAATACATGTATTGTGTACTTGAATACAAAAGAACATTTAAAATAGAGCATAAAAATTAAAACAAATTCTAATGTCAAAAATGACACGGTTAACATTGAGGTTCCCACAGAGACTAAAATAATTATAGTGCACTAAAACGAGTTAAAAAACCGAGTGAAAAACATAAAACCATGGCAAATATCACTACATATATAATGTAAACTAATTCACATTATACTTAAATTTGAGATATTATTTTTGTATCTCATTATTCGCCTGTATATCTTGCTAATTGTAACATTTAGAATACTCTAACCACGGTATAATCAATATAAATATACATAGATGGGACAGTTGTGAGAGTTTTCAAATAATATCAAAACCAAACCATGCCACCAATATTATACCATGCTTACCGATATTCTTACTGAGTATTATAATGATATCAACAGATATATTTGTCAAAGCTGGACATTTGCTTTGACATTAATAAGATTGACAATTACTGCAACAAACACACTTGGCTCAATTTTGTTGTCCCAATTTAAAATATTATTGAACATATTATATTTTAAGTTTATTTTTGATTGATTTATACTTTTGCTTGATTTGTAAAAGATCATGTCGCTTTATTTGAAAGGGCTCTGTGCCAACTAAATTGATAGGTCCATGAAATATTAACTGTTTTGATACTACTTGTAGATCTTCATTGTTTGGCCAAACAAATTTCTCAAGATCTGATTTTAAAAACTTTACTTTAAAGGAATCTGAGTCATGCCGTTGTATAAGTCGACCCAAATACCAGCTTATGTCATAATAGACAGCATAATATCTTTCTAGTACTTCCGATACTAAATCGCAATTATTTTCATTTTGCATGCTACTCAGAATATCATCTGAAGAATCGTCGTTTATCTCAAACTCTTCGGAGGTCTCGGTCTCGCTATACATTTCATCGAAATCTTCTAATCCCTCTTCATCGCTAAAATTTGGGCTAAAGTCAGTTGTTCTTTTGCGCTTTTTTTTAAATTCTTCATGATTTTTTATTAGTCTTTACCCTCGACCTCGCCTTCGTATTTACCGAGACATTCAGGTTTCTCATTGTTCTATTTTGCTTCTATTTTCATTGCTATTATTTTTCATTGTTCTATTTTACTTCGTTCTATTTAGCACATGTGTCTTGTGCCAGTGTTGCCAGATGTAGGGAGCTGCTTCTGGGCGGGTTGCCGTTCAAATGCGAGTACATTTTGTGTTTTATTTATGTAATTTGTCTCTAATTTGCCCTTAATTGGTTGTAATTGGACCTTCATTGGACCTTAATTGACCGCATTGCCCCTACAGAATTGAATACTTTGCCCTATTGGTTTATAATTTGCTCTCAAATAATTGCCATTTTCTCTTCATTGGCACTATTGGTTGCACAATTGGTCCCTATTGGTTCAGGCTTGTACACCACATTGGTATCGCGGTTTACCCATCGGGGTAGACCCACAACCTACATTATAATAATCATGATTTTAGCAAATCATTCGTTATTTTATAGACAACAATTTTTGATTTAACAATAATATTATTTTAATCACCTGAGTAGGTATACAAAATGATACAAATATTGCAAATTCCAAATAAAAGGTATAAGCTGTGGTATGATTAATTCGTACTAATTACGCCATTTTGGCGCTGTTTTTATAAAAAGGTGGATTCATGCAGTATATATTTTTAATCGTAATCATATTATTTGCATTCACGGAAATCTTATAAGATTTACCTCATTCACGCAAATCTTATAAGATTTGGGTGAATGCAAGTACGTGAAAATCGTGTTTCAACTTTATTTTAGTACATTAGGTCCTCTTTGCTAATAGACACAACTTAATCTATAAATAGACATGCTATAATAATTCATTATTAATAAAATAATAACAATAAAATTCGAAAATCCGAAAATTCGAAAAAAAATGTTTAGTATAGAAATATAATATCTACCTATCTCCGTTGAAAATTAAATAATCATCCGTTTATTTAATTTTCATACAAAATTACAAAATATAACCTCAAAAAGAACATCTTAAAAGATATTCTATTTCTATTTAAGTCAATCGTTGGCATCGTTTGAAATAAATGCTACACCATTATATATTAATATATTATTTATTATTATACCCATTAAATTTTAATTTTAGATTTTCTGAGAAAATAATTTATCGGACTCAAATAAATTAATTATGTATGACAAAATATGCTAAACGTAAGTGGCATAAAAGGGCCCAAAGACATACTATAATAACCTGTGACCTTAAGATTCCTTATATTTTGTAAAGTAGAGAACATATATGAGAGCTAACTACTGGCGAAAATATCTTGGAAGAAAATGCAATTCCGTTTGAGAATTTTTTTTTCTGTAGATTGTAAAGCTATTTCTGAATCTGGTTCATTTTGTGAGGACATATAAATGAGCGAGGAAGTGACTAATTATATAAATTATGAAGTAGATCCTGTAGTTTTTAATGTTGATGAAAATAACTTTTACACCGAGGAAAAAAACGATTCAAAAACAAACCTCTCCGGTCAGTTAATAGAGTGGGCACTAAAACATAATATTCCACATACAGCTGTATATGACTTATTAAATATTTTGAAACCCATTCATCCCGATCTACCTTCAAATGTACGAACCCTTTTGCAGACTCCAAAAAAAAACTGTAAATATAATTCCGGGAAAATACTACCATTTGTACAAAAAAAATCACGTGGAATGCTTGTTTTGACCTGCTGTTATGTAAACTGTAATGCTATATATATGCTTTTCTATCACTTTTTTTAAAATGTTTCAGGTTAACGAAATGAGTAAAGTAGGGGGAAAGGATTGTGCAGAGGTGGTCCAGAGGACTTTAGGTTTTTTGTTAGGTGATACATTGGCAGCTCGTGGCTGGGGAGGAGGGACAAGCGGGGGTTTAAAGATTTTAAACTGGCTAAACTCATAATTGGTAATGACTTTTAAAATACGTATTAACATTTTTAGAAAATTAATCACTCTCTTATTTTATAGAGGTGATTTTAAGAAAAGGCGGAGAAATGAAAGCTGGAGAAATTGCAATAGGAAATTGGCCGAGAAGGGCACCTGACAGGGTTTAAAAAACGTGTTAAATGAATCAAATTTACTTACTACTGTATCATTTGTATATATAAAAATGTTTTGAGTAATTTTGGGTTTGATATTTTTGAGACGTAAAACCTCCCGTAAAACTTACGTACTATATACGTCCATATTCTGACCTATAATGGCTCACATAGGCTTTAAAATGTACGTATTAAGTACGTCCAAAATAGTGGAAATCTAACATCCCCGGTACATCTCTTGTACCTACGTACCGTGGATAAAAATTTTTCAAATTTCAGCTAAATTTGAGGCTGAAATGTTGTCGAATTGCAATTGAAATATATATTTCTGATCAACATAATTTCTGAAACCATTCATAATATTGAAAGTGTCAGCCATGTATGCAATTTAAAACTAAATTTAATTATCCGTTTCTATTCTGAGGTAGGCAAAATGACTCTAATAGCTAAGAATAATCAATTTCCTGCTTATGTACTAGTATGTAGGATAAGGTAATTAATTCTCACTATAAATATTCATAGTACCAATAAGTCAGATGTGAAATATGCATCCCTTACGGTTTTCTCAGCGTTCGGGGTGAAATGTTTGAGAAAATGTTTGTACACTTGCCCAGTGGACCGAATCTGGAGTTTCATTAATGAGTTGATTTTGCATTACTAATTCCATGGCCCGTTAACTAATATATAGTTAACATAAGATTGACATTAGTTAATTGTCTCTCTTGGCGACATTTTCAAGGTAAAAATATTTATTGATGAGTCCTAAATAATTATCCCATTACTTATTGCAAGCAAGTAAATATATTATAAAACATGACATGCTTATTATATCATTCAATCAACCTAAAATATACTTCTGATTTTACTGACTTACTTATATTTGATATTACTGACAAGTGTACAATCCTGATATAAATAAAATTTGGAATATTAACTGCATTATTTCATTGTGTGTTAATAACACTCCACACTCATATATGTATCCCATTTTAGACTTCTGCATTCGAGGATAACTTCTCACGCACTATTAATGAATTGGACGTAAACTGTTAATAATTCATTTAAGTTAGATATTTATAGGGAATCACGGAATAATATTGCGTGTTGCGTGCTACCATCTATTTAATAAAGTTTAAATGTCTACCTATTTGTAAAAATTCCGTGTCAACATTTCAAACAAATTGACTACTTAGTTAAGTAGTTAAGTTAATAAGTTAAATTGTTAGTACCTACACGTAACTGACGTTATACTCAGTCAAAAACGTTGTCAAGTATGTTGACCCAAACTTTTCACGGGCCATATTTCTCTAACGTATGTTTGTAAAAATATTAGGAAAATTAATGTGCGTTAACTTAGCGAAATACTTTTAACTAAGCGAACGTTGAACCAGCTCACAATTTGTTGCTAAAAAGTCTCCAATTAGCTGCAGTAATAATGAATTTGGTGCTGTTATTTTTTGTTCATAAACGGGATGTTTTCACATGAAGTTAACAAAACACGATCATGAAAAACTAAGTTAAATAATCTGAAGTAGGCATTTATTAATTTTTTTGTTGCCATTGTTGCCATTGAGTTGCCATTGAGTTGTAGTAATTGCAACATTGAAATTATTTTTTTTAAATAAGCAATGTTTCGCTAAGTTCATATGAAGTTAGCAAAACAGCAACACACAAAATGATTATAAAAAATCGGGAGGCAACTTAATGTACTTAGTTTTTTTGTTGCTACTTAGTTGTGATATTGTCACAACTAGTTCTTGTTAAGAAATGAGAGACTAACAGTTTAGTCTCTCATAAAGACTAACAGTTTAGTCTTGTATAAACTTAGTCTCTCATTTCTTGTTAAGAAATGAGAGACTAAGTTTATACAAGAATAAGAGTTAAAAGATGATCATTTCTCGAACGATTGGCATATTTTTCTCTCAACCAAAGCTGAAAAGCAACAACTATTTCGTACGAATCGCACAAATTCCCATGATGATTTCGAGTCAAAACAAAACAAACTAACCCTGTATAAGTTGTGGTTTGTTGAATATATAGAAGAAAAATATACTTTTCGGATATTTGGAATATTACCAACATAATTCAATATTACCCTACCATTTTTGGTAACAATAAATAAAAAGCAACTTCCTTACAACAAAACAATATAGGACTAAATTTAACATAATATAATGCCTATAGATATTATCGATATAGGTAATAATGAATCTCTCTGACGATGTTTTATCTCCGACAAACGCCAAAAATAGCGGCACTTTTTGACAAGAGAAGAGGTCGGGAAAGTTTCAATTCATTTTCAATTTAACCTTCTTCGTATGATAATTAATTATTGTCAATGATAATGTGGAAGTTTAAAGAAAGTTTGTACTGCTGGCCGTGTATTTTATTGGGTATTTCACACAAAAAAATCGTGGTGTTCAAATGATGGTTTCAGGAACTTACAAAAATTAGTCGTTGTACCTACCTACTAAAATGCACGAAGGTTCATGCGCTACCACGAGCCGCTACCGATAAATAGTTAACTTTTGCTCCGTTTTTCTATGATGCCAGTATTACCTGTCACACCTACATACAAATATTTGATATTATAGAAGTATTGCTTGCCTCTGTTCTAATAATTTTATGATCTGAAATTTTCTATATTTATTTATTTATAGAAGCTGTGATATCTATATTTTATAATTTTGACCTGTCACAGTGACCTGCGGTGATGAACCTACATACAATTGTTAGACATATAATATTTACCATCGTTCGCGAAAAACTCCTATGTTTAGTAGCAGTTAAAGAAATCTCAACAACCTGATAAGTATACCTAACTATATAGGTATTACGTAGGTATAATATATATTAGCGGGTATTCACATGCTATGAGTGGTAATATAATTACTTAGTTCCAATTACATTTACGAATTTAATAGGCACATGTATAACTGTTATATGTGGTACTATCTGCTGTTGATGAATTAAGTTGCAGTATTATAGGTATAGTAGGTATTATATATAGTAGGTAACCAGGCTTAAAATTAACATATGGAGTAATAACATATGAGTTAATAACAATAATACTTGACTCCAATGATTTGTCGAAAAATCAGAGACTTACGAGGGAGCAAGGAAGGGATACCATTATTTTGGGGGTCGCATTTAATTGGTTCCCGGAACGACCGAGATTAATATAAATTCTAACAACCATTAGGCGCAGAAATGAGAGAAACCTGGACAACCTTATCAGTTATATATAAAAAGGGCGGTTGAACCCACTTCTACTAGGTCAACGAGTTGCAAAGCTAGCACACTAGACCGCTCGGCCACCGTCCCCGAATAACGGATATAATTTAACAGGTACCTAAGTATTTATTTACAGAAGCACGTGATAACAACTTACCGGTGTTGAGTAAGGTTGGCAGCTCAATCTGATACCATCTTGAGACAATTTCTCTCTTAGCAATACCTTCAGTTGTATCCTTGGTATTTTTATTAATTCTGCCTTGCCTTCCTCATATTCGTCTAAATATTTTGCTATCTCCTGTCCGCTATCAACAGAAATAGATGTACCGGGCGATGCACTAACTCGATTAGTATTATCAGGAACGTCCTTTTCAGAACGCTCTGAAGATGTCCTGGATGAACGTACACTAACATTGTCACAAGCACACTCCTCGTGAATAGCAACACTTTCTTCGAGAGTAAAATAAACCGAAGCAGCACCTTCTTCGCGTAGTGACCTTACTGACTGCAGCAACCTGCCTCGATGCACTGGATTGAACACTCCGATAGCGTCTAAATCGGGATCTCCAACTTGTTTGCATATCTCCAGATCATCGTAGCCATTGTCGATAAAGCTTTCTGCATATTGACCGAGATGCAGAGAGCGCAGCCATTCTGCCACGATATTGCCTGCCATTATACAGAATAATAGACATACAACCCCAACGCGCCATGAACGTAATCTGACAGCGTCCTGCGTCAGCTCGTCAGCATCACTTGAAACACCGGTCGCGAACGCGAACTCATTGCGCGGATACATCCGCGCATTTACCGGTTAGTAACGAAGGCTACCGAATATGTACATGTCTTTTCATGGTTCTTGCCTACGACAATACGACAATCGCAGTGTCTTCAAAACCATATTTTATATAATATATATATATATATATATATATATATATATATATATATATATATATATATATATATATATATATATATATATATATATATATATATATATATATATATATATATATATATATATATATATATATATATATATATATATATATATATATATATATATATATATATATATATATATATACATATATACATATATATATATATATATATATATATATATATATATATATATATATATATATATATATATATATATATATATATATATATATATATTAGCTTTGAAATTCTTTGCTATTCATATTTGTTTTGTGAAAAGCTACATTTGTAATTTGTAATTAATGCTACAAACCCAAGATTACTTTTCACAATATATATATATATATATATATATATATATATATATATATATATATATATATATATATATATATATATATATATATATATATATATATATATATATATATATATATATATATAAATATACATATATAAATATATAAATATATATATATATATATATATATATATATATATATATATATATATATATATATATATATATATATATATATATATATATATATATATATATTAGCTTTGAAATTCTTTGCTATTCATATTTATTTTGTGAAAAGTAATCTTGGGTTTGTAGCATTTTATTACATAGAAAAAAGCAAATAGACGAATAAGAAAGAAAACACACTTACCAGTGCTATATCTGGACACACATACGGAAATGAACCATTATACACACGAAAACAAACCACTTAGAAGTTGTACAAGTTCTTTCACCTTTCTTGAGGGAGATCCTCAAGAAAGGTGAAAGAACTTGTACAACTTCTAAGTGGTTCGTTTTCGTGTGTATAGTGGTTCATTTCCGTATGTGTGTCCAGATATAGCACTGGTAAGTGTGTTTTCTTTCTTATTCGTCTATTTGCTTATTTCTATGTAATGAAATGCTACAAACCCAAGATTACTTTTCACAATATATATATATATATATATATATATATATATATATATATATATATATATATATATATATATATATATATATATATATATATATATATATATATATATATATATATATAATGTAAATGATAACGACGAAATAACACGTTATCTAATAGGTCGATACATTAGTAATTAGTACATTAGCAGCAATGTACCTATTTAGCGCATTTTCAATTTTGCCGTACAAGAAAGAGATCCTGCTGTTATACATTTGGCCGTGCATCTTGAAAATAGACAGCGTGTTTATTTCACGGAACACACTGCTCTACAACGAGCATTAACAGCCCTAAAAAACACACTAACTGAGTTTTTCAAACTATGCAGTCGACTAGATATTTTCGGTCAATTCGAATTCGCATGCAGAGACATTATTGTATACTGATTTGCCACGTTTTTTCACATGGAACAAACAGTCAAAAAATTGTGAAACACGAGGCGAGTCGATATATATATATATATATATATATATATATATATATATATATATATATATATATATATATATATATATATATATATATATATATATATATATATATATATATATATATATATATATATATATATATATATATATACATATATATATATATATATATATATATATATATATATATATATATATATATATATAGATATATATATATATATATATATATATATATATATATATATATATATATATATATATATATATATATATATATATATATATATATATATATATATATATATATATATATATATCGATATATACCGAAAAAAGCTAAAACGTTTTCTACAAATGAATTAATGCAATTTATTGGAGAAGTTCCAGATGTATGCAAGGTAAGCAAATCTTACTTTTCAATGTAAGTACATGAAAAACAATAGTTTTGTTTTTTGGGTGTTATGCATCTTTGGTATTATGGGCGCTTATAGAAGGAATGAGCTTAAGTTAAAATTAAGAGATGTAAATGATTTTAAATCAACCCTTTTAGTTACAGTTAAATATACTAAAACAAAATCGACCATAAAATTCACAGTTACCCGGAAGTATTATCAAATATGTAAGCATTACATTAATATTCGTCTAAAAAATTATGTAACCATCCTTTTTTATCAACTACATAAATGGAAATTGCACTGTACATAATGTAGGAACAAACAAATTTGGAAATGATTGCTTCTGGTGGTGGTATAACTTCATTGAAAAGCCTCGGCGCGGTGGATGGAAATCCACATCAGTGGCAGATAACTACATTGGCGAATCGACTCAAATTAACAACGTTGCCAATAAAATTTATGATTCTATTGAATACAACGAGACCAGCAATTTAATAAACATTATTTCACCAATCATCAACAATTTCGGCCTCCAATATTGTAACAAAACTGGCAGTAGTGCCACAAATACATTTTAATAACTGTACCATCCAAAATGTAACCAAAACTAAAAAAAATAACTCTTATTTGTTAAACCTTGATTTTCTTGTATTTTTGTGTTCTACTTATAAAAGTTTCGATAATATTTCCTAAATTGTATTATATAAATAAAAAAATTCAGAAATAAAGTGCTAATTTTTGTGTTTTATTATGACTTGTCGTAGAAAAAATAGTATATGCAACTCACATCTAATAGCAGTTAAGACTCGCATTGATTATGACATTCGGCTACGGCTCATGTTATAATTCTCATTATCGTGTCTTAATAGCCATCGTTAAATGGTCGTTGCATAATATACTGTAATGAATAATAAGTTATCTCAAACATGCATTGATAATTGATATTTTTATTTTTAGACACTTTCTTCTCTAGTTTGCTTTTGTCGTGTTCTTGTATTTGTATGGTTTCTTCTAATGTTATAGTTCTGCTTACTACAGATATTATCTGTTACTCCGTCTTGGCTATATCTTCTTTGAATATCCCTTTGAATATCCTTTGAATTTCTTTTTGAATATCCGCTCTAATATCTTTGTACTTTTAATAGTTAATAGTTTAATAGTTATCTAATAGTTCTACCATTATTTTCATGTCTTCCTTTCTTCCATCTTTTAGTGTTTTCAAGTCTTCCTTTCTGCCTTGTTTAGTGGTCTCTTCCAATCTCTTGCGCTCTTCTTCTTGTCGCTTCCAGTCTTCCTCCAATCTCTTGAGGTCTTCTTCTTGTTGTCGCTCCGGGTCTTCTTCCTGTCGGTTCCGTTCTTCTTCCAGTCTCTTCCTGTTTTCTTCCGGTCGCTTCATTATCTCTTCTAGAATCTACGATGATGGAGTCTGATTACTTACTTCACTTTTTCCTCCCGTTGTGCT
>CAXKVY010010052.1:30000-41389 GCA_964058915.1 Tetropium fuscum
TTTCTGAAAATATATCATTTGATACCTACCAAATTGTCTTGCACATTACTTTTATGTGACATTAGTTTTGATGGAACTCACATTCACAGAAAGCTACCTAGTCTACTATTTATACTTGTTATACCTGAACATATTGATATATAAAAGCACTAAGCATACATTTATTTATCTAGAAGATGTTAAATTTTAAAATGCGTAAAATCTTGTAGAATCTATTAAAACAACTGCACTCTACTACTTCCTCTTTAAATGCTTATGAATTCTATTATATCTGTAATTAAAATTTTTAGTTAGGAAAAGTATTTCTTCATAAATACACATTATTTACACTCTAGGATTATCCCAGACGAAAGACGATATATGCATCTTCACGACCATTTCGCATATTAGGAACTTTATATTTTTTACTATTGTGCCATCAGCTATTCTGATAAGTTGTACCTTTTCGTTGGTAGTCAATGGCATTATATTTCGCAATATCAAAAATTTCATCAATTCAAATGGAGATCATCTGTCAATAATTTGTAAGTGTATATTGCAATATAAGCTTCATGTCGCGGCTAACATAAAACATAATGCAACTGCAGACGCAGAACATAGCAGGTCATGCAGGTCAGGCCTATAAACAAACATAAAATTAAACAATGTCAATGCTGAATGGATTTACAGGTAACAACTACACAGAGAACTAATATTCCTACATGTATTGAATTACACCTGCAAATCCGATAAGATAGCTATGGTCATTCACCAATACCTCCATCAGGTGTAGACTAGTTTCGAGCTGTTCGCTCTCATCACACCAAATTCTGGTATCCCTCGCCCCTGGGTCTGGTATCCCTCGCTTGCACACTACTGCTTAGTCTGCTTGACTGTTTTGATAGTTTTGGTCATTCATTCATTCCTCTACCTACGGTGTACTGATAGAAAATTGATGTACGGCGATAATATCCGTTCATAACTTTTTTCCCTTTCGTGCAATAGTGACAACTATTTTTTATTTGATAGGTGATATCATTTGAAAGTTTTTAGGTCTCTTATAGAATTTTTATTAAATTAGCGGTTTAGGTACAAACAATATTTTTTAAATAATCAACATTATCTTGCCACTCATAAGACGTCTCTCAATGTCCGAGAATGTTTAGTGGTTGGGCACTTGCCCAACAACTATATATATATATATATATATATATATATATATATATATATATATATATATATATATATATATATATATATATATATATATATATATATATATATATATATATATATATATATATATATATATATATATATATATATATATATATATATATATACCTATAATAATAATTATAGGTATATAAGATAACTAATTCTGATCTAGATGGCTTGTTACATGTTAATTTGAATATATTACAAACTTTTATCCTTATAATTACCTCACCATCTACATTTATGAACACTGGCGAATTCGCCATTCTATTGAATGTAAAAAAAAAATAATTATTTTAATAAATCGGGAAAACCATAAATGTTGAAGAAATGTTGAAAAACTATAAATGCGAAATAAAACTTATTGCTGAGATATCAATATCAGAGAAAAAATGGCTTATATTTGTAAATGATTTAATCAAACACATGTTGAGATAAAAACATAAATATGTATTTTTCTGCATTGGGTACCATGTTCAGATCAAATATCAATAGAATTAAAATATGACATACCAATATACATATTTATTAAAACTTTTGTCACCTATAACAAATTATTTACTTTCAAGTAGAAGGCCCCGCCCTAAGCTAACTGTATTCCGTTTATACCTGGCTTATAAATCGTATAAAAGAAAACAGATTACAAGTAACAGTCACAAATAATTTCGTAATTACATTAATTTTTGCCTCGACGTATTTCGACTTCGAACGAATGGTCTTTATTTCTGTTTAAACTTCTTTCAGTTATATTTTACTGTTTTTTATATATTTAAACTAACGACTATATAATATTCTATGGATCTAATAGGTGACAGATGTACTCTCACTTTTGTCGGTTTTGGGATTATATTTCCTCTCATTTTAGTCAGAGTGCGGAACCCAATGAGGAAAGTGTTTTCATAGAGATTAAAATTCTGTATAGTGAACACCCTGTACAATCAAAAGATAATGTTCAGAAAATATATAATAATCCCAAAACTGGAACACTGAGCCAGATGATTAAAACATGTTTTAGTATTTCAGTCCGTAGGTTAGAGACTAATATGGGAGCAAAATTTTCAATTGTATTATTATGGTGTTTAACAGAAATGTGTAAGTTGTTATTAATTACTAATTTACAATTTACTGTTCTACACAATTCATAATTTCTAGGCGCTAAACTAACATTAGTTTCTTGGCTGCGTTGAAATTGAATGGTCTTTATAAACCACTATTTTTATATTAGGTTCATACCTTGTCTAGGACATTCATTAAAAATCTAATTAAATATGTAAAGTTTACTTAAAAATACTTTACGTGAACAATTTAACCCCCTCCATCGGTACTCTATCCTGGGTAATGTGAGCAATAAAAGCTATGATCTGTCGCATCCTCAAAGGACATGGATTCAATCCCAAAGTTAGGAGCCATTGGACCTAGACTACTCTCTTATTCCCTGTTGCAAATGTTGTTTAAGTACTTTGCACAAGTTTTCTCTCCGCTGTCATATTTTATTTTCACCTGAAGCCATCTTTACTATTGGTACGTGATCAGAAATCCTATGTGGGTTGTAACTCTATGATGTTACGAGCTACGTTTATATTTTGCTTGAAATTAAGTACAGAAGTTTGATTTGATGCTCATAAAAAAAATATTATACCTTTTTTAGTGTTATATTCGCGATAAATTAGTTTTCGAACTTCAGGATATTCTACTACTGAACCTGGAAAATCGTAGTTATAGTGTATTTAAATGATACAGTGTGTGTATATCCATAAAGTGTAATATATCTTATTATATTTACAGATAATTCGTCTAATCTTGAAAATAACCCTAGTCTCTACTAACTGAAAAAATTATCGTTGTACTATAAAACTATATGTACCTAACCTTGTAAATTGAATTAGTTAATTTATTGTATCAACCTATACACTCCCAATTAATTTATTGGAATAATCATATAGTATGCAAGACATGTGAATATAGCATTTATTTTATGTTCAAATTAATTTCGTAATATTATCAAACTAAATATTAAAATATCTATATTTTTTCGTTATAATGCAATATGAAATTTATTGCGAATTATAGTAAAATGTATTTTCAGTAATAATTGTAATCAATGAAGAGGTAATTTGTACTGCTAAAGCGCATAGAATTTGAAATTATTCATTGTGGTAATGTGATTAGTGACATGGGTAACATATGATGCCAGGCCTAATGAATCTCATAATTAAGAATAATGTGCTCGGTATTCATGTCCAGAGGGGTTTCATTTTACCGTTTGCATATCTACGTATTGGGAATCATGTCAATTGAATTCTGCAACGTATTAGTTTATGTATATATATTTTAAAAATTCATATATGAGTTAACTTTGATTAAATCACTAACCATCAAATTCATTTAAAACTGGTATTCTGCTTATATAGATAGAAGCAATAGTGAGCAATTCACAAATATTCATCCGATAGTTTTTCATCTGAAGGATCTCTGGTACTTATTAGAGGAACATAAAAATTAACAAAAGCTACAACTGACTCACAGTTAATTGAGATTAATTAATAATACATTTAGTTCAGGCGGTATCTGTTTTTGGTTGGGTGAATCACATATGATCGCGAATTTTTGCTTTAATGACTTCGAAATATTACTAGAAATGATAATTTCACAATGCATCAGTTCAAGAAGATGGGCTTAATTTCTTATTAAACAAAAAGTGAAAAAAACTACCAATTGTTCTTCCTATTCGCTCATATAACTCGGCTACTCGTTTAAAAAAAATGGAAAATAAAAAAAGGTTATTTCTATTATGTGTAAAGTCAAACTTTACACATAATAGAGCTGGTTGCGTATCAAAAAAATTATTATTAAAAATAACTTCAAAACCAAATATAACTTTTAAGTGTGGTAAATCACGTAAACCACATAAACCATACCAAATTTCATCAAAATCGGTCTTAGAATTTTTGCACAATATTGCTACAATTCAGATTTTTTTCAAATCCTTTTAAATTTTTGAAGATTTAGCAGAGCCTGTAGATACTTGAACATTTTGACACCTAATAAAGGGACACTCAAACTTTCTAATGCATTTTTAAAAATTGCCATTCGTTAATTAGGATAGCCGAGAGATTAGATTTTTTAGGTATTAAAATAAAACATTCATACAATTTGATTATTTTTTTTAATTATGAATATTTCATTTAGCTATGATATTATATTTGATATCTTATTATTACATTCATCTTTTAAATTATTTAAATTTTCCGATTTACATCTTTTATACATTGGACTTAATCCGTTTAGTGAAGAAAGCTCTCTCTTTATCGTAATCATTTTCCACGTTGGTGCCCATTACTAATCATTGAATCATAACATTTTTTCTTAAAAAGGAAGCGTCTTTCCGAGTACTTTCATTTACTGTTTTTGATAAAAAGAAATCCTTAAAAATTCTTAGTTATTTACATTTTTTATAAACAATAAAATTAAACATTTATTAAATTATCAAAACATCACCACTAGACGGGGAAAATGAGTGAAAATTCCCTCGGGTAATTTCTGTCATCGCTTGACGAGAAATTCCTGAAGACGAGGTTGATAGGGGGTGTACCGACCCCCAGGTAAACTCAGGATGTTTTTTGACATCGGATTCGTGATTAGCGAACCCAAAAACTCCCGGGTAAGATATCTGAATGAAGTTTTGCCATCACTTGAAGGGGAATTCCTGGAGACGAGTTTGATAGAGGGTGTACAGACCCCCAGGTACACCTAGGGTGTTTTTTGACGTCAGATTCGTGATCAGCGTACCCGAAAACCCCCGAGTAATAAAAATGAACAACTTTGCACCCTTTAAAAAAAGTTTCTTTATGAAGTAAAATGTGGCTGCAAATTTGATGCAGTTTTTGACACAAAAATGCATTTTTTGACAAGCCCCCTTGGTTAACCCCCGAACATTTTTCTAAATTGTTTTCAAAATCGAATGCAAAAAACCCGAGGTCTCTACCTGCGTATCATAAAAAGTGATAGATCAGGGCTTTGTGTCTTCTCATCTTCCCCGTCTACACGGCTAGAGGCTCCAGTTTTTCGTACTTGTTTAATAAAAAATTAAGCCGATGTTTTTGAACAGACCCATAGTGGAATTATTATTTCTAATAATATTTCGAAACCATTCAAGCAAAAATTCGCGATCGTATGCGATTTACCCAAATATAGGCATTTCAAAACAGATATCGCCTGGTCTCATTATTAGCTATTAGGGAATATGGAACATACCCATTTGTTTATTGCATAAAAATGTTCTACCATACTGAATATTTTTCAGTATGGATAGATATGCACATCCTACAATTTGCAAACGACGAGAATACCGATTCGGTCGGCTACGGGAGATCCCAGCACCCGACCGCTTGTTTTCATTTTTCATTCGGCCGCTTTCCGGCGCAACGCCTACCGAATATTGTAGCCTCTGACGTCACAGCTCGTTTCGGGCCGCGTCAGTTTTATCGCTGTTTAGATCCTTCATACCGATCGCGGGGAATGAAATTAGAAATCTTGTTTTTTATGAAGTACACGTTTTATTACAACGTTACGCTACGTTTTAGTATCCTCGTAAATAATAAATTAGAAAAACAATATTTTTTGTGGATTTCCTATTTTCTTCAAATAATTTTCATGTTTCGAGTCGGACCTTACCATAAATTCCAAAATTCGAGCGACGTCTAGAACTTTACAAGGTAAACCAGCATTGGAATATAAAACATTTCAAAATATATTGAAAAAAAAATAAAAAAATAAGTGGATCTCTAAAAAATATAAAAAATAAAAAAAAAAGAACTGTGTTATCTACTACTGGTAGGGTTTAAACTCGGGATATACAGGTATCAGAAATTGTATTTTCATCAACAATCAAAAAAAATATATTCAAAAAATAAAGTATTTGAGAGCCTATTTTTTAATATTCCACTGACTGCATGGCCATCTTAGTGTAAGTAATACAAATATTTACCAGAGAGAAAATGAATAACTCTTTTGTACAGTTCCCAACTTAATATTCTAATTCACAATCTATGAGATTATGCCATTGCGGTTGACCATCTAGGTATAGTCTCTTTGCTTGGATTAATTATAATAATAATACGCGGTTTCGAATATTCGAAACGTGTGCTTTTTCGGCATATGTATCGTCGTCAGTAGAGAGAGGTTGCGTCCCTAGAGTAATTTAAATAACCTAATGAAAGTCAATTTACATACTAGGTTAGAGTAATTTATATTTACAGGGCCTGAACCTCTTTCTACGCATTTGTAATATAGACAGCGCAATAGCTTAGTTTAAAAGCTTTTGAATTGCAAATACCTACTATATTTAAATAATTATACTCGGTATAATATATTTCGGTACATACATAATTAACAAAACGTCAGAAATAAGTAAAATGGCATAAGTTTTCCATATTTTTAGAATTTTCGATATGTTTTTTAATAAGACGTACCTATATACTGCCGTCCTAAGTTACAAACACAGTATCTACGTTTACATTCATTTTGAATAAAACGAGGTTAAAAGTTAATATGCTTCCAAAGTATGCTAATAAAAAATTTATTTGTCGAATATTGTGATATATGTTTAAAAATAACCATCAAAATATAATAAAATAAAAAAAATATTCAATAAAAAAATATTAAATAAAATATTAATAATTAAAAATATTAATAATAAGTTGCTTAATTCTGCAGATGCTGTGTTCTTACTCAGGGACGCATATTATTTATATATTGATTTTGTTGTAAACCCAAATTAATAACCCCGGAAATAAAATAAATTTAAATTATTTAAATAAATTATTTAAATAATTTAGAATATGAACAATAGTGCGAATTTCAGAGGAACATGTTTTTATCAATCAACGCGAAATTTATCAAAAAAATGTCTTCACAAAACAAAAATTTACAAAATTGACTACTAATGTACCAAAAAATGTTCCTCGGAAGGTCGTTAACATTGTGGAAAATCACTCGTCACACTCTTTTGATAAAGAAGAACTTGACCTTCTAAACAAGGGTTTAAATTTTGCTGTAGCCCCTTCTGATGAGATTTTGGATGATGTCGTGGCAGGGATTGATAGTTCAATTCAATATCTACCTGATTCATCCAAGGGTCTCGTCAGAGTGGCTTGCAGGAACCAAATTTCTAAAAATATAATGAATAACGTAGACAATAGAAAGTCATGCTCAAAGAATCCTAGAAAGATTATCAAAAGATTGCGCGAGAAAGACTGTTTTTATTTAAAAGCAGATAAGGGTAATAAGGTTGTTATTTTAGATAAAGAAGAACGGGTAAACAACCTAATTAGTAATGATCCTTATAAAGAACTTACTAGAAACCCTTTACCAAGAATGACCACTGAAATAAAAAATGTCCTCAAATCATGTTACAACCTTATTACTCCACCTGTTAAGAATAGGTTACGTGTATCTAACCCTACTGTACCTAGATTGTATTGTCTACCAAAAAATCATAAGCCAGGTAAGTCGGTGCGTCCAATAGTATCGTCTATTGGATCTCCGACTTACCACTTATCAAGATAGTTGACTAAGGAATTTGAAAGTTTGCCCATTGCACAGCCTAGTTTTTCAGTTAAAAATTCGAATGATTTCATTGATAAGGTCAAGAATATTCAATTGTAAGAGGGTGAAATTTTGATTTCCTTTGATATTTGTTCATTATTTCCAAGTGTACCAATTCCACAGACCTTGGACTATCTTGAGGATTTACTCGAATTAAACAACTATAGAAAAGAAGTAATAGAAGAATATATAAACCTTACAAAACTTTGTATGAAACAAAATTGCTATCGTTTCAATGACAAGTTCTATGAACAACATGAAGGAACCGCAATGGGTAACTGTTTATCGCCTTTCATTGCTGATGTCTTCATGAGTCGATTTGAAACTGAAGCAAAAGAAGAATTCGAGTATTTTCCTAGGATTTGGCTAAGGTATGTGGATGACATTTTGGCCGTGTTTGACACTAAGATTGCGGATGTAGAAAACTTCATTTCCAAATTAAATAGTCGTTTCGCTTCTGTAAAGTTTACATATGAACTAGGAAATAATGGAAAACTTCCATTTTTAGATGTATTAGTAATTAAAAATAGTGACAATAGGTTAGAATTTGATATATATAGAAAAGATACCAGTACGATCAGATATATCCCTAATGACTCTCACCACTGCTATCAACATAAAATGGCAAGTTTTAATTTTCTTGTCCATCGTTTACTAAGTTTCCCTTCAGTGATCAGTGATGAGAGGTTTGAAAAAGAAAAAGTATTAATTAAAGATATAGCTGTGAGTAATGGTTATCCTAGAGATATAGTTGAAAAACTAATTAGGAAGCGTAAATTTAAGGACATACTTCGCAATTCTACGACCTTTCAAAAGGATATAGAGACTCCAAAATATGTATCCATCCCGTACGAACCCCGGTTTACTCGTGGTTTGAGTAAGGTCTTCAAAAACGTGGGTATAAAAGTGATTCATTCATCGAGTAATAAATTACAACAACTTTTAGACAATCCAAAGGATAAAATTGTTCCAAATGAAAGCTCTGGGATTTACGAAATTAGTTGTAATCATTGTGATCTAAAATATGTTGGACAAACGAGACGATCAATTAACACCAGATTTAAAGAGCATATGGCTCATCTAAAATATGGAAGAACAGATAAATCTAGTGTTGCACAACATGCTTTTGACAACAATCAGAGTATAGATATTAGTAATTTCAGATTAGTTAGAAATGTGACCAATAATAGACAGTTGGATGCATTTGAGAGCATAGAAATTGTAAAATGTAAAAGTTGTATGAATAGCGACAAGGGACCTATACCGTATAGCCCGCTTTACGCATTGTTTAGCAACTAATCATTGAAGCGTGACTAATGATTTCACCATAAATAGTATAAATAGGTTAGATTTTTAGTTTAAGATTAGTTTTTAATCGTCTCCGGATGATGCCAACTTGGTTGACGAAACGCGCGTCAAGCGAAGTGAAAGTGTTTTGGTGTTTGTGGAAACTATTCCGAGTGTTACATAAACAAATAATTAAGTAGAAAATTTATTACAGTATATGAATTTATTATAAATAATTAGGTACTCATGCAGCAAGTATTACAACAATGAAAAACGTATTAATTAAGTTATTTAAAAAGCGAATCTAAATAAAACAACGAAAAAGAAAAGTAGGTATAATGAATAGTACAAACATTATGTAATGGTAGTAATTATCATTTTCATGTAAATTTATCCAAAAATTAAGTCTACTTGCTGCCATAACAATTTTTAAATTTTTTATTAGATTCATCTTTTTTTCCTTTGGATATTCCATTTGGCAAGACATTTTGTGTTGGGAATTTAATTTAATAATTTTTTATTATAAACGTATTGCCAAAAATTCTATTTCAAAAATCACTGGAATGTGTTAATTTATATCTTTATAAATAAGACCCCCTATTCGCAATACTGGTTTTGACCCATCGCCAAAGGGTGATGGGTCAAAACGTTTTATGTTGAATTTTAAAAGTCTTAATAAATTCATTACACGTCAACATTTAAAACTAGAATATAAAAATACCATCTCAAAATTGCAGACATTTTATGATTACATGGCACAATAGATCTTAAAGAGGCATATTAGCTGATTTTTGAATGTATACATTAGGCGGGGACCACCGTCCCCGTCCATTACGGGGACGGTGGTCGAGTTGTTAGCGTGCTAGCTCTCTGCTCGAACACCTAGCAGCATGTGTGGATCGATTCCCCGCACCGGTGCGAAATAAATTTTCAATAATTTATCCCCAAGATCTAACAAAGGGTTAGGTTTCCCTCATTTCTGCACTGAATGGTGGTTAGAATTTACCAACCTAAGTCGATCCTGGTCACACATGCGGCTCCCGAAATAATAATATGCCGCCTCCTCTCCCGCACAAGTCTCTGACTTCTGGGCTAACCATTGTGGTTAGAATGAGGGGTAGGGGTATTATTATTATTAATACAAAAAAATTTTAAGATTCACGTTAAGAAATATTACTTATCAGTTTACCTGCTTGCCTTTCGGCCGGTGTATGAAACAGTGGTTATTTACAAAAACAATGAAACCTGTTTTGACTCTTCTTAGATCAAGATCAGTGTGCAACGGGCAAGATCTGTTTTCTATTTAGATAATATTTTCCATCATTAGTCATTCTTTAGATGGATGTTTGCATAACATGCAAGAGACTCATTCTGTATTAAGAAAATTGAGTTTCATTATAAACTACGATAACATCAAACTCCTCCCTTAAACTACTTGTAAATTCTTGGGTTTCGTATTCAATTCTCTTTGCATCTCGGTAGACTTGACTAAGGAGAAAAGAATAAAAATGATATATCTTGTGAAACATTTCAAAAATCTAATATCGATTAAAGATTTTGCTCAAATGCTTGGAAGTTTCATTTCTGTATGTCCAGCTGTGGAATATGGATGGGTATATATAAAATTTCTCGAAAGTTTTAAGTACTTAAGCTTCTTAAAAAATCTGGAGAAATTACGAAGACTTACTTAAAGACGAGAAATTACTTAAAGACGATTATGATTGGTGGGAATGGAGCTTACCAAGTACAGTTTGTTATATATAAAACAATATTATTATAAAATGAAGATATTTTATGATTCTTCTTTAACCGGATGGGAGGGACTTTGCAATGGTAATACTATACATGGGTACTGGATACCTGAAGAGAGGAAATTTCATATTGACTATTTGGAACTTTTGGCCGCTTTTCTTCCCATAAAGCACTTCACTAGTGCTGAATATGGATCTGAAATTCGCTTAAGGCTAGATAAAATAACTTAGCTAAACAACCATAGCTTACATAAATCGCATGACGAGCATTAAATTTCAAAATTTAAATAATTTGTCTAGACAAATTAGGTAAGGGTGCGAAAACAGAGACTATTGATTTTTACTTCTTACATTAAATCGTCAGACAATGCAGAAGCTAACTTTGAGTCTCGTCGGTTATCTTTTGAAATTGAATGGGGCGTTGGATAATTAACGCCGCATTTCAGGAAATTGTTAAAAGATTTGGTTGACCCATTTGCAAATAAATATGTGGCGCTCTCTTTCTTTTTCTCTCTTTCTCTTTCTCGTTCGGTGTTCAGTATCTCGAG